>JAHKBH010000219.1:0-20319 GCA_019049505.1 Pachyrhynchus sulphureomaculatus
TCTCTTTTCTCCATTAATTCGTAAGGTCATTTTCTAGTAAAGAGCAGACAAAAAAATATTAATAGTCGTCTGGGACTCATTGACCTGAAAACTATGAACCTCACGTGGTAAAGATATAACGTACGGACTTTACTGAATGCTGATGTACTACATACAGAAATAAAAAAAGAATAATTACAAAATCTGTGTAATCCATATGTACCTACTACCTACATACATATAGGAAAAATAATCCAGGTATTTTCTTTTGAACATTACTTTTGAAAAATAATTGTTGTTCAACAAATTTATCGCATTAATTCACCAAATGCAAAAAGAAATTAGATCAGGTACACTTTCCTGGCCCATGAGAGTAGTTCGCTTACTCATGTCAAATGCATTTCTTATTTCATTTTCACTTAAATTTAGCGCAGGAACATTCCCCGGTTTCAGTTTCTTTCTTCATGATCTTTCTATTTTATTTATCTCGTCAAAAAAAAAAAAAAAAAAAAAAAATTATGTCTTGGTCAGTTGGAAGATCTGTCGTGCCAACATCATTGTCGATTTCTAAGAAATCTTCAAGTAAAAATCTGCGTCGACGAGTATTTAGTTAGCAGTTTTTGTGTAGAATACCCATTAGGCCTTTTTTAAGGTTGCAAGATCCATTTCGTCTTACTTCTTCCCATTCGTCAATTTTTTCAGTAAACCCTGCTTTAGAAAAGCAAGTTTTTGATATGTTTTCTGAGAAACATTTTCACTCCATACTTTAGCCACTTCGGTTATACACTCCTTTAAGTGGGTTAGGATCTCGGGTAATCAATTTTTGGACTGGAAGGTTGTTATCAATCGCGCATTAACAATTTTTGTGAACAATTCTGTTTCGGTAATGGTGTTTTATGTTTTTTATAATACTCTGGACCATAGGTTGCAATTTGGAGAGGAACATGTTTGGTGGACAAAAGATTAATTTTTTTACTTACAGTAACTGGATGTGCAGGACAATTGTCTATAAACATCACAATCTTTCGCTTTTGGCTTTTCATTTTCGTGTCCATACGTTCTTTGATCCATCTTTCGAAAATCTCAGAAATCATCCATGCTTTTTTATTATTGGCGTAATCTAACTACCAGAGATTTAACTCCTTTTAAACATCGGGGATTTTTGCTTTTACCTATGAGCAGTAATTTCAGTTTTTCTGAGCCATCCATGTTTGCTCCAACCATAAGTGTCACCCTTTCTTGACTTTTTTTATCACCAAAACATTTATCACTTTTAAAAGCAAAAGTTTTATTTGGCAAACATTTAAAAAACAATCCGGTTTCATTACAATTGAAAAGTTTTTTAGGCTCCTACTTTTTCAATGCACTTTTTAAAACAGTTTCAGTCCAAATGTCACAGTCGTCCTGACTAACGCTTGCACTCTCGCCAGACACCGTCTGGAAAACAATTGAATTGCGAGTCTTCCAGGCAGCACTCAACCACCCTTCACTAGCTTGAAAATTAACGCAGTTAAATTCTTTAGCAAATTGTAGAGCCTTTTGCTTTATTAAATTTCCCGATATTGGTACGTTTTGATGCGTACGGGCACTTGAAACCATCGTTAAACTGCTTCATTTACATCCTCGTAAGTACTCACCCGTACTCGTTTTTGACTGCTTGGAACACTAGGTTTCTTGATGATACTGTCGCGACTTTTTATTATCAGAGAGGACGCAACTTGGACAAACACCAAATTTTGCAGCAACATTTTTTTTTTTTGCAGCCTTTAATTTTCTCAGCTAAACTTAAACACACTCGCTTGGACATCTTACTTGATTCTTAAACAAAAAGAAACTGAACCTGGAATTTGCGAATTACTAGGCCTCGACTATAAAATGGGTTTTTCCCCGAGTTTCTATAAAATGGGTTATTTCCCGGGTTTCTCACAGAAATCTACCTGATTTATTGCCAACCATTAGGCGTTATGAAACGCGTTAAGAACCTTTTCAAAAGAATGCGTCATAAAAATGGGAATTCGTGCTAATGTTAGATAAAAATGGGAAAACCCGAAATGGCCAAGATCTCAATAAATGCATAAAAAATTTACCACATAAATTCCGGTAAAAAAATTTTTATTATATAAAGTGTTATATTTTACAGATTCACTATGTGCAGGGCTTTTTACATGAAATTTCATTAAAATATTCTAGGTCTTGAAAAAATTGCACTATAAAGAGTTTTTTCACTATAAACAATGTCGGACTGTGTATATATATATATATATATATATATGCTATATATATATATATATATTTATATATATATATATATATATATATATACCAAGATCAAAGAACCTTACACTCTAAACAAAAAAAAATATATACAGCATGGATTTGAAAAAAATATGCTAAACCATAAAACACTAAAAGCTCAATACGGAGAAGAAATGATCAAACATATAAAGAAGTACGCTTCATTATCCAATAAACTCGTAAACCAAAAGAATAGGGGGAATATTTCTATTAAGATGTAAAACTGATAAACTTAAACCAATATTCCTGAACCTTAAAATTACTCACATAAAATTTCAAAATGTAAACCTAGAACGTAGATTCACAAACACAGTCTATAATAAGTTCATTACGTGTGTGTATATATATGTATATATATACTTACTTAATCCTTATGTCCTTTCTACCTCTTGTTAGGAGTGTGTAAGGCCCTTGGAGTTGAGTTATTCTATATCTGTCTTTTCCCATATTTCGTTTTCTATATTCCTTGCATCCTGTTTATATTGCCGATTGCCTCTTTTGTTTCTTCTGTTTGTATGAGTTCTGTATCTTGTTCCGGTATTATGTCTCTATGTTGATTTTTGTATGCTTTTCCTTCTAATTTTTTGCATCCATTTCCTTTCCTCTCTGTTTCAGTGATTTCTACATAGTGCATTTGTTGTTCTTCTGTCAGTTCATCCTCTTTTCCTTTTTATACCCCTATTATTCCGTGTTCTCAATCTAAAAACTCGATAATTATTTCCCATTTCTTTCTTCCTATCTATTTCTTTGATTTATCTTCTTATTTGTATTCATTTTACTAGTCCTCTCTTCCGTATCACTTTATCTTTGCCAGGGTCGTCGTCAATCTACTGTCTACTAACTCTCTCCTTTTTCTTAGTTTTTTGACTTGATGGTCGTAGCATTTACTGTCAGGTAATGACTTAACGCTTAAAAAAATGATTTATTTGCAATTTGAGCGTAATAACATAATGGTACATTTAACAGAAACTGAATACGGTTGTTAATGATGGGTGGTTACGGAGACCGTAGGAGAAAACACAACAGGAGGAGTGTGATCTTTTTAAAGCAGAATATCCGAATCTAGAACTTATTACCCAATCATAGTTAGCAAAATATTAAAACGATTTAGACAATCAGGTTCTGTTAAGGATCGTTCTAAATATTTGGACCTCCAAAAGTTAAAGCAAGAGATGATAAAAAGTTAGATGTTTTATGGAAATTACAGAAAATCCCCATACAGTCACTCGTCAGCTTTGCCCAGACCACAACACAAGTAAAGGTACCTTAAATCGTATACTGAATGAAGAAAAAATTGCATCCATACTATTGCAAGAATTATTTGAAGATGACTACGATAGATGCGTTGAATTTTTTGCGAGGTCATGATAGAACGAACCAATAATGAGCCTAACATAATTACAATAATGTTTTTTCTGACGAGGCTACATTTTTGTATTAATTGAGTTAACAGGCATAACTGCCGGTACTGGTCTACTGAGAAACCCCACTGGATAATCGACAGTCATTCTCAAAGACCACAAAAGATAAAAGTGTGGGTAGGGATTTGTGGACGTCATATCATTGGTCCCTTTTTATCGATGGAAACCTTACAAGACAGCGGTATTTGTAGTTACTCCAAGAGAAAATTATTCCAACTTATGCAGGTGTTTTTCCTGATGAAAATAATTTGGATACCCCTAACAGGAAGCTGTGGTATCAACAAGACAGAGTACCTCCTCACTATGAAATCAATGTTCGTAGATATTTGGATGCGATTTTTCCTAATCGATGGATAGATAGAAGAGGTGCTGTAGAAATGGCCTGCAAGGAGTCCCGACCTTACGCCACTCGATTTTTTTTTATGAGGTCATTTGAAACCAAAGATTACCGAAGTCGACCTGAAACTGTAGAAGATTTACAACAAAGAATTCAATAATGAAGTAGCACAGATCAGCCCGGATTCTCTGCAAAAACTCTGTTCAGGCTACTTATGACGAACTGGGTCATTGCCTCGCTGTTAACGATAGGCATTTTGAGCAATTATTACCTTAAAAACAAACCTAGAGTATTTATTAATAGTTTTTTATCTTTTTTTATTTTAAATTTCAAATGACAATAATTCCAAAACAGTTCAATTTAGATATATGGTATGTTAATGCAAATGATATCTAGAATTTTTAGTAGGATTCAAAAATAAAATAATATACAGGGCTTTCCATTTAGAAAAAATCAAGATGGTGTAATTTTTTCGAACTGACAGTTCAAAACAGTTTACTGTTAACGTCAGTATGTGCTCCGTATAACACCCTACAACTTTTTATTTAAACATTTTGTTGATACCACTGATTAATAAATGCTGTAGAATCATTATTCCATACATATGGGGCACCCTGTATATATATATATATAATTATATATATATATATATATATATATATATATATATATATATATATACATATATATATATATATATATATATATATATATATATATATAATATATATATATATATATATATATATATATATATATATACATATATATATATATATATATATATATATATATATATGTATATATATAAATATATATATATATATATATATATATTATATATATATAAATATTTATATAATATATATATATATATATATATATATATATATATATTATATATATACATATATATATATATATATATATATATATTATATATATATATATACATATATATATATATATATAAATATATGTATATATATATATATATATATATATATATATATATATATATATATGTATATATAGTATTTTTTTCCTTGGACTTACTTAGTTATATATTTTTTGGTGATTTATTCTTAGGTTTGCCGTCCGTAGATAACAAAATACATTTATGTGGACATAGTGGATTTACGTTTCAGCAATTGCTTTGTCTGAATAAAGATGTATGTATATCTTGGAACAAATTTTTAGAGAGACACCAATTTAAATCAGAGGGTTACATTTTTATGATGCATATCTGAAGCGGTCCGGGTACCGAATACAACTAGAGTTGTGTCTCCTCTCTTGCTTTTAAAAAGTAATATAAGTATATAAAAAAAATATAATTGGCAAGAGAAACTTCACTGTTGTTATTCTAAACGAAAAAAGCAACAAACATAAGTAATATGTAATTAATATTTAATAGTACAAAATATAACTTTCAAAATTAAACAACATTTGAAGGGTTTTTGGTACATACTGCATTGCAATGGTGACGCCCTTACAAATTTTAAATCACTTAGTGGAACAGTTTTCACCCAATAAACATATTAACCTATCACCAACATTGTGAGCATTAGTTTTGCTTTACGCTAATTGGTGAGGAAACTTCTTATTAGTGAAATGGTTAAAAACCTTATACATTATTTAAAATAAAAGGTGTCCCAAAATTCACGCAAGAAGTAATTTTGATAAAAAACACAGGTTTTTAATTAAAAATCGTAATTTTTTTATTGATTCATAAAGTATACAGTATAGGGTTATGTATGGAATAACATATCGGGTAAATGACCTCCACGGCTTTGCTGGCACATACGCACTCTTTTGTCGAAATTTTCCATGACCGTTTTGCATAAATGTGCTGAATTTCGTTAATACAGCTCTTAATTTCCTCCTTCAAGTCGTGGGTGGTTGTGGGCTTGTTGGCATAAACCTTAAACTTTAAAAAATCCCCAAAAAAAAGTCCACAGCGTTAAATCGCATGATCTGGGCGGCCAATTCTGATCACCAAAACGGGATATTACACGGCCAGGAAATAACTCATGCAGCAATTGAATTGTTTATCGCGTTGTATGGCATGTGGCACCGCCTTGTTGAAACCACATGTCGTCTACATCCATATCTTGCAATTTAGGCACAAAAAATTGAATTTATCATATCGCGATAACGATCACCATTAACTGTTATTGCCTGGCCAACCGCATTTTCGAAGAAGAATGGTCCGATGGTGCCTCCATGCACCAAACAGTGACACGTTGTGGATGCATTTGTTTCGCAACAGTCACTTGTGGATTGTCTGAACCCCAAATGCGACAATTTTGTCGATTAACGAAGCCATCAAGATGGAAATGAGCCTCATCGCTGAAGATGATTTTCTTCGAAAAATCAGTATCTACTTGTTGTTGTTCCATAATCCATTCAACGAACTCTCTTCGTTATGCGTGGTCAGTAGGGTTCAGTTTTTGAGTCAGTTCAAACTTTGTAAGCATGAAGATGCAAAATCTTTCGTGAGAATACGCTGTAGAGAGCTTCTCGAAATGTCCAATTCTCGACACGGTGTGGAATTGATGTTCCTAGAGTCTCAGCTACACTCTCACGAACTGCTTCAATGTTTTGTGTCGAACGACTTGTTGAAGGACAGCCAGAGCGTTTAAGATCACTAATTGATCCACTCTCCCTGAATTTTTTTCAATTAATCTCTTCACAGTTGACGAGGTTAAATCACTATTCCGACCATATTTTGTACGAAAATCCGAACTGTAGCTGCCAAACTTTCATTATTTTTAAAATATTGCTCAATAATGAAAATACGCTCTTCTTTCGTGTAGCGCTCCATTTTTAATAACCCTGAACTGTCATCTGTCCCGTTTGTTTTTTGTTTTGTTGGCAACACTTTACCATACAAATGGCGCCAAATTCAAATCTTGTGTGAATTTTGGGACACCCTTTACCAACGTAAACAAGTCGATATTGTTCAGTTCATCGTGTTGAATATTTTAAACATACGTGAAAAATCGAAAAAAATAATACTCAAACCACTAAATAACTCATTAAAAACCTAATTTAACTTAATAAAAAACCACCTTATCAAAATTATTGATCCATCAACTCGAAATTAAAATGTAGCGGGCTATTTTTTATGGTTCTACAGGCAGTTATGATGTGGTCACGATTTAACTGTTAATAGAATCGCGAAACTCCCAATCAGGATTGGACTGGACAGCAAGACAAAACGACAATTTTTTTTACGGATGCGACTTCGCTGGTTCCAATATTCCGTTATTTTTTTTTTACTATTTGAAAAAAAACATGATTATTTTAAGCTAACCAGACTAAAAAGCTTTAGCCAACCGAAAATATATCCAAATAAATACGGTATTAAATGTGTGTAAAAGTCAACGTTACTTAATTCACTACGTTTACCTCGGATAAAATTCTAAATGAAACAAAGAAACTGTAAGTCAACAAAACCTTTAAAAAAATTTTATTATTATTGTTTGACGGGCTCAGGCCAAGTCAGCACAAACGATATTACCATTGTGTATTAAAGGATGACCTAACAATGTTACATGTTTTCAAAATCACTGACTTCTGAATGTTTCTGTGTATGTTTGTGTTGAGTTCTAATTGTACAGGATGAGGATAGAGTAAAGTTCATTATCTCATTTGTTTCGGGTTCATTGTTTCGGGTAGTTTAGGTTAGTGTTAAATACAATAGTTTTAAGGAATGTTAAGGTGCATAGTTTAAAATTATTTTTGAGTATACAAGGTACTTCAAAAAAGTGTGGCAGATAAAACATATGTTTTTTTTTTAAATAGAACATTCTATTTTCTAATTTATTTTTAAATTCTGCGTAAAATTTTATAACTTTTTTATTAATAGTGTTATATACCTAAACCGAGTAGTTTTTCTAATATTTAATTTTTTTTTTTAAATATTAGTTTTCAGTTTTGTAAAAAATCGCCAGTAGCGACATTGTTTCTGAAGGTGGAATACTCATAATTGGTACAAGCGTTCTATAGAGATAAAAAAAAAGATATGTGTAAAAAAATTTGAGTTAGATGCTACAGGGTGTTCAAAAAAATTTTTTTAAATGGAACACTCTGCATATTATCATTTTTTCTGATAGATTTTACAAAACCCTCCAACTTTTATTAAGTGTCTCATATACCTATTTCTAATAGTTTTCGATTTATTTTGAATTTTTCAATTTTTTACCCGTGTTTTCAATACACGTATATGACATACTTAATAAAAGTTGAAAGGTTTTGTAAAATCTATCAGAAAAAATAATAATATGTAGGGTGTGCCATTTAAAAAATTTGAGATTTTTCAATTTAAATTAGTCGAAATGCATAAATTTATTTTGAACACTCTGTAGCATCTAACTCAAATTTCTTTACATATATCTTTTTTTTTCATCTCTATAGAACGCTCGAACCAATTATGAGTATTCCACCTTCAGAAACAATGGCACTACTGGCAATTTTTTACAAAACTGAAAACTAGTATTTTTTAAAAAAAAATTGAAATATTAGAAAAAACTACTAGGTTTAGATATATAACATTATTAATAAAGAAGTTATAAAATTTTACGCAGAATTCAAAAATAAATTAGAAAACAGGATTTTCCATTTAAAAAAACATAAATTATATCGGCCACACTTTTTTGAAGTACCCTGTATACTTTTAAACTGTGTGCCTTAACATTCCTTAACACTATTGTATTTAACATTTTGTCGTCATTCCCGAAACAAACGAGATAATGAACTTTACTATATCGTTGACTCACCCTTACTAAGTGTGGTGTGAATGTTGTTGGTATAAGGTCTGTGGCTGATATGACGAGGGGGGCAATGATGACTTTTTCTTGTTTCCATAGCCTTTTTTACATGGCTTGGTTTGGCTCTGGTAGTTGTGTTTGTCCCGCATCTGTGTCGGTTGTGTTTGGGATTGATTTCGGTGGGTCCAGGCGGCGAGTAATTTTTTTCTTAGTGGTTTTTTTGTCAGGTTTTGTCATTTTGTTACAGCAACGCATGGCGTGTTCGTTGATTTCTGTGGTGCAACTCATGCGTTACTTTGATTTTCCCCTTGGTGGGTGTCGGCTTACTCGCCGGCACAACACTTTTGGCAGGTCGATTTTCTTTTGCCCGGTCTTCATAGTTCTGGTCAAGTTACCATTTCCCGCGACATCTTCGACCGTTACGTCGCTCGCTCGATGCTTCTTTTATTACTTTACTGTTGTTTGAGGTGTTTTCAGTGTTCTGTGATGTCAAAAGCTCAAAGTGTTCCGACATTAGATTGCCTGTTAGTAGAAGGTAAATAGTTGTTGGTGTGTTTTTTGTACTTATTATTATTGGTCTCTCTTTAAAAGTTATTATTGTTCTTCCTTGTTTTGAGATGATATCAGCACACACAGCACAACATGGCCCAGGTACCTCGGGATCGTCAATGTCCTTATTATTAGAATCCTGGGATTCCCCTAGCCCCTGAGGGATTATTACTATTAATATTATTATTAATTTGTTAATTCAGAATGCAAAGCTGTTTAAATATTACGTAATATCTACTAATTTCTTAATATTAACTCATTAAAATCTCAGTCTTAAAAACAGCATTTATCAGTATCTAATTTCAGATACAAGTCACACCAGTTATCAAGACTTTTTAAATCATTAACTATGGTAACGTAATGTATTATCTAATCTTAATAAATCTTTGAATCAACTGCAAATAGGAATATTCTGGAAATGACTAAACAAAATAAATATTTATCGTCACTGAAAAATGTGAAGAAAAGATGTATATCGGCTGTAGCGGAGAAAACCCGTGCTATTTGATCTTGTATTAAAAGTTCGAGGGTACTCTAGTACTCAATTTTATGGTTACTGCTATTTATTTAATAACGTTATAAAATATAAAGGAACTAAATATTATTTTATCCATGCGTCTTGCTCTGAAATTAAAAGTTTTGGTGGTTTCACACAGGATAGCTCTGAAGTTTATTGGCTACCCATACTTTTGATGTATCTATTTTTAATCCCTCCTGGTGATACTGGGTGTTTCCGATTTGCCTCTTCACTTAGACTTGCTGACGAGCTTTGATATGGAGCGAAACCACCGATAAAACTGTTTTCACTTTTTCGCTGCACTTTCACCTCCGCCAATCCACTATTTTGACTGTAGTTTTGTCGCTGGAGTGTAATGGTGGATCCACGTTTCGTCTACAGTCATAAAATAACGCCAGAAGGCCTCCAATTTTAAAATGTCTTTCGTCGTGCGTTTTTGATTTGGAGTGAACAACCGCAGCCCCCGTCGTGCACTCAGCTTTTTCATATTTAGAACTTCATGCAGGATATTAAGTACCCGTTTATATGAGATGCCTACCATGTCAGCAATATCACGAGGCTTAATATATCTGGGCCGCGGTCCACTTTTTTAATTAAAAATGTTTTATCACTGCAAGTTACTCAACTTTATCCCTTTTTACGAAATGTGTAACACCGATCACTTAAGATAGCTACCAACAAACCACTGCGAGTTGCATCTGTTTGAAACTTTGAACACAACCATTACAAAAGGCACGCTTACCAACAGCCATACCGCTTAACAGAATTGCTCGCCATTTAGTAGAAATTTACCAGAGTTATCAGTCTACCCTCGTATGTGTATTTACACAGAGTTGCTTATAGTTATATCCCGGTCTATGGATAGTATACATCTGCTACCGCATATTTTTTTTCTAATCATCTGTATACCAGTCGAATCATCTCTTTAAAATGACTCTTTCTTAGATCTAGTCCGAAAGAACTTATCTGAGAGGGCACTCCGTTCTTGTTCAACCCCATATGGTGCGATATCCTCGGGTCTTTATATTTATCATGCATTATATATAAATGCAAAGTTGGTAGGTTCTGTAGAGCCTCGCTTCTTGCTGTGTGGAAGACAAGTCTGGATATAACCCATCGTTTCTCGTCAGAGAGTCCCCTAAGTAATTTGCGGTTTGATTTAAAGTATTCTCGACTGCGATCCCCAAGAACAGCCATGCCTACAAGGAATTCTTAGTCTTTTTTATTTTGCTCTTCACAAATCAGTTTTCTATCCATGTTTTTTTTATTCTTTACCTCCCCGCGTGAGTAGAGATTTTACTCTTTTTTTTATATCTTACAGGATATCGGCGAGGACGTTGTAATACCCGTTAACTTTGTCCAAATGCCAAAACATACATTTTTGTATTTCACAGCACCTTTTTAGACAACGCGGTAGTGCTGCCACGGACGTTATTGCATTTTTGCAAACAACTACTACCTATGTACGTGGCCAGGCCAAATATACTTAAATAAATTAATAAATAAAGTATACCGATCAGCCGAAATTGGAACCCAAGATCTTCGGCACCGCAAGCAAGTTGCTACCTCAGGAAGCCACGGGCCATAGATTACTATTAGAAGTTTAGCTGACTTTTTATTCTATCCCCATAAGCAGTTTTAGCAATATTCTCGGATTCCTGTTATATGTCTTGATAAGATTTTTCCACCCTAACTGTTATAGAGCCTTCTCGATCTTTAAAAATTAAAAAATAATAAGTTTTTGTTTAGTTTTCATAACAATCAGGTGACATAAAAATGTAAACAAATTTCTAATTCTTTATTTTCGTAGTTTTTTCATCTTGAGCAGTTATTTTTTTTGTTTCAACGTTACATATTTAAGAATAGCCGTGCCCACGGCTCCGCTCGCCTGGACTTGATTTACTACTGTCGTCACTGCTTATTCCCTATGTTACCTAACCTAATAAAATATCTGCCATTATTTCCCCTTATCTCCCATTATTTTTCCTTATCTCCCATTATCTCTACATAATTTCCATTATCTAGGCTGATCTCTGCTCATCTCCCATTATTTCTCCTTATCTCCCATTATTTCTCCTTATCTTCCATTATCTAGGCTTATCTCGACTTATCTCGCAATATTTCTCCTTATCTCCCATTATTTCTCCTTATCTCAAATTATCTCAACATAACTCCCATTATCTAGATTTATCTCTGCTTATCTCGCATTAATTCTCCTTATCTCCCATTATCTATACTTATCTCCCATTATCTCTCCTTATCTCCCATTATCTAGGCTTATATCGAATTTATAAAAACACGTAAATCGGATAAGTGGTTCTCAAGTGATAAGCGCACTAACGGACGGACAGACAGACCTAGAGACGTTACTTTTTATATATATTATATTCTTTGCAACATAATATTGTTCCATATTTAATGGTTGAGGCAGTGTATTGCAAGAGAACGCGCTAACGGTCACCTTTTTTCCGACTTGATTCACTATTATCGTCACTGCTTATTCTTTATGTTACCTAACGCAATAAAATATATCGTATAACTTGGCTAGAGAACATATGTATGTTTAAAAAAAAAAGCACGTAACGCACTAACAGACAGACAGAGAGACGTTGCATTTTATATGTATTGTAGACAGATAAACTGGCTAGAGAGCATATGTATGTTTTAAAAAAAAAAGTACGTAAATCGGATAAGTGGTTTTCCAGTAATAAGCGCACTATCGGACAAACAGACAGAGATACGTTGCAAATATATATATATATATATATATATATATATATATATATATATATATATATATATATATATATATATATTATAGATGTAATAAAATATATATCTATAACCTGGTCAGAGAACATATGTATGAATTTAAAAAATCACGTAAATCGCATAAGTGGTTCTCGAGGGATAAGCGCACTAACGGACAGACAGACAGACAGAGAGACGTTGCATTTTATATATATTATAGATTATAGATATTCTCTGCTACATAATATTATTCCATATTTAATGGTTTAGGCTGTGTATTGCAAGGGAACGCGCTAGCGGCATACTTTTCTCCGACTTCATTCACTATTATCGTCACTGCTCATTCCTTTTGCTACCTATCGTAATAAAATATAGCCTATAACCTGGCTGGAGAACATATGTATGTTTTTTAAAAAAAAAAGTACGTAAATCGGATAAGTGGTTCTCCAGTGATAAGCACACTAACGGACAGACAGACAGGCAGACAGAGAGACGTTGCATTTTATATATATTATAGATGTGATCATATATTTTTAGAGATGTATTTAAGTTAATGATTTTTCCTCGCTTCCATAAAGTTGTTTATATCCCTCACGGTGCCTTGAAACGAAATCAAATAAAAATATGGGGTGGTCCAAATGGATTTTGTTTCTAGCAGGTATTAGGAACATTTCAAGCCATTATAGAAAAAAATCCGCTCAAAGCTTTTTTTTAAAGCAAAAAAAAAACCAAGAACTACCAAATCAGTGGCAGTTCCTCATTTTCTGCTACTATACATCTACATTTTGATTTTAAACCTCCACATTTCCATTCGTGCGTTTACATCAAAAAGCTGAGGTGGTGAAACTATCATCCAAAATAAACCAATTTTAATTTGTTACCAAAGAAACCACGTTTCCTGAATCCAACTCTGTTCGAGGTCGGGGCTATGGTAATCGTACGAACCTAGATGGTACAGTGACCAAGTGCCCAGTTCGTTCACCTATGGGATAGTAGTAGGAGTTGGATGGATAGGCCATAGAAACGAGCAACTATCTCTTATTCTTGTAAACGTGTGCCAATAACTCTTCTGCACGATAAACTATAGTAGTAGTACAGGCCATAATTCTTTCTTCTACGGCTTCTATGGTAGTGGCCTACGTTTAGAAAGTTTATGTTTTGTGTGTATTATAAATTGTTGATAATTAGCATAATATATTTTCAGCTTATTGCTTTTATGCATTGGTTACTTTGTAAATAAGTATAGTTTTCCTTTTGCATTTTAACAAGAAAATTTTATAGTCTAAAAGATAGTGGAAATTTGTTTTGGTATGATTTGTTACTACTGGATAACTTCATTCCCTTATAATTTGTACTATATAATAAAACCTAGGAGTACCGAACTCACACAAATGTCCTAGCGTAACTACGTCGGCTCGATATAACGGTTATTTTTTTAGTAGAAACTATTGGCTCGCACCTTAAATTCTATTTGGTTACTGTCATCTCTTAATATAATTTCTTTAAGATCCTCGTTAAGTTGTATAATTTCATGTTGCCTGTTGATACTTGTATAAGTATCTGTGATTCGACTGTTGAAGGTAAATGAAGAAACAAGAATGCTATCATTAACTACTACTTGTATAGAATGATCTTTAAGACAACTGGAGAAGTCATAAACAAAGCATATCATAGTAAACACGGTCATATGCCTTAGATATACCAACCGCATACACTCAAAACTTTCCATAATTTTAATTTACGTTGTTATAAAGATGTGTTATCAACGATGTGCACAAGCGGAATTCAGACGGGTATACAGCACTTTGGATTAGGAAACTAGTGGAAAAAGCAAATGAATATAGGGTCACTTTGTGGATAGCAATGGTTGATTACGAAAAAGCATTTGATTTGGTAGGGATATGGGCAGTTCTTAATGCCTTAAGTAATGGCAGAGCCAACGAAAGATACAAAACTCTTCTTGAATACCATCTATCACGTCAACTCTCCTTACTAAAATATTACTCATCTTCCCTTCATCGACCCCATAACAGGAATTCTCTTAACCTAGCTAATGTTCATAAATCTAACCTAACATTTCCCCCTGACTCCATACCCTACAGAATTAACAAACTAATCACCCAGTATAACATTGCTCCTCCCTTTTACAACTACCCTCTTCTAACCACTTTTCCTCCCTGGCTTTCCCCTCTCCCCAACATTGATCTAACTCTACACTCATATAAAAAATCTGATCACTCCAATACCTTTTTCAACAAGCTCTTTCTTGAAAGGTTATCCAGCATCTATCCCAACCATTCCTTATTTTTCACAGATGGATCCAAGACAGATAGGGGAGTCGGAGCTGCCTTCTTCGTTGACAATGTTATTAAATTGTTCAAACTGCCGAAACACTCTTCCATCTTTTCTGCAGAATTATTAGCCATCAAGGAGGCCATCAGATACTCTCTTCAAGTCAAATCTCATCCCTCGACCCTTATAATCTCTGATTCTCTAAGTGCACTCAATGCCATCAAAACCAGAAAACTGGAATTTAACTACATAAGACAGATCTCAGACTTAATGTATACTGCTTTCCTCAAAAAACGCACGATATCCTTGTTTTGGTTACCCAGTCATATTGGTAACCCTCACAATGATAGAGCGGACTCTTTTGCAAAACTTGCCATTGAAAGAGGCTGCCATATCGTGGGAGAAAATCACTTTTCCGACTTTAACATATTTCTAAAACATCTACATTATTCTCTTTTCCAACTCAAATGGGACTTGGAGGAACCAAATAACAAACTGTGGCCCAACAAACCCAATGTCTTACCTCTCCCTTAACATCATGGCAATTGATCGTAGACATAATGTACTAATGAGAAGATTGGCAACAGGACACACTTATTCCACTCATGTTTATTTGCTAAAAAAGAGAACCCCCTCCGATCTGTCCCATTTGTGACTCCCCTCTAACTGTAATCCATCTTTTTGAATCCAATCTACACCATAACTTGAGAGTTAAACACAATATTCCGTCTAATGTCTCCACAAACATAAAATCCTTCACTACTCTTAAAGACAACATAATAGAATTTCTAAAAGAATTCAACTTCAGAGTTTAACCCATTAATTGTAAATCATCAATTTCTTGGGCGCTAAATGACCATAGCCGTCGATGCGCCCTGACCTTCGAAAATCATCATCTTCTTGAATACATATATCAAAATGCGACATCACAAATAATGCTTGAAGAAAAAACAAATATAATTAAAAGTAAAAGAGGAATTAGACAAGGCGACTCAATGTCTCCAAAGCTGTTCACGTTGACTCTAGAAGACATGTTCAGATCGGTAAAGTGGGAGAATAAAGGAATACTAATGGACAGTGAATAATTCAATCACTCAAGGTTCGCAGATGATATCACTCTGATTGCAAACCCGAAAGAAAAATTACAAGAAATGCTAATGGAATTAAATAAGAAGTCTTGAAAAATAGGTCTAAAAACAAACTTCACTAAAACCAAATATATATGTAACGAAAGTGAAGATAACCGCCAGGAACAATTAATAGAAAGTGAAAGAAGGTACAAACATTCATATATTTAGGACAAAAAATCGAAATATCAAGAAATAATTTAAAGGCTGACTTGGATAGAGAAGTCTCGTTAGCTTGGTCTGCGTTTGGAAGGTTACAGTCTTCATTTAAATTCGACCTCTCAAATACAATAAAAGCCAGAGTGTTCGATCAATATGTACTTCTGGTATTAACATATGGCACTAAAACGTGGGCTTTAAATAAAAATATAATATATAAACTCCAGGTAATCCAAAAAGGAGTGGAGAGGAGAATGCTAAATATCAGACTCCAAAATCGTATTTCTAACATCGATACATGAACAAGATAAAAAGTGACAGATATGTATATTGGAATTGGGCGGAGCATATCGCAAGGATGACAGATGGACACGCCGTATAGTTGAATGGAGGTCTAGAGAACATAAAATATGCAGAGGTAGACCACAGACAAGATGGACGGACGACATAAAAAGATTAGCAGGACGCGATTTGATGTAAAAAGCAAACAACAAAGCTCATTTGAAGACAACTTGGGGAGTATTACATCCGACTGTGGATGGAATAAACTAATGCTGCGACTTCAAATAGGAGATCTTCGGTTGATTTTTGCTTTTAGACGCCATATTGAAGGTCATTAATAATATCAGCTAGTTGCTAACTAAAATATTAGAATTTAAAATATATGTTTCTATTAAATTAATTTTAGACATTTTCCGTATTTAGAGAAAGACAAAGGGCTTTACTAAAATAACTGTTTCCTACGAATTTATCCACGCGAGAAGAACAGATCTGACATGTACAAGCTATTTATAATAGTAACCTACTTTGAAACCATAAAGTCTTTTGTCTGATATGCAGTTTGAACAGGGAAGTGTACACAATTTGATCGTGGTGGGTAGATGCAGGAATTGTTTTGGTATACAGGGTTGATCGAAAAGTATCACGTTTTAGCAGTCTTAAAATAAATGTTGCTTTGATGGCCAGACACACAATAACAGTATAAATTCTAATCATATACCCAAACTATTTATGGTATATTAGATTAACTATTAACTCTTTTTGTTAGTGGCGGCCCTAGCTCCGACTTACCCTATGAGGGGTACCAGGCTTAATCCCTGACAGATTAGTATAGTTGTTTATTTAAGTATAGTCGGCTTATCATGCTTGGGCCCAGCGAACATCAGCTAATTCCCAAAGTCAACATGCTCTAAAAGAGATGTTGGCGAGCGGCTATGCGAATAGACTATTGATGACGAAGACGAGATGCGAAGTCGGCTATAAATGGATTGACTGCCGACTCCGACGGAAAGTGCCGAATGCCTGATATTTTCGCTTCGGAATGGGCTAGCATATCTTAAGTCGAACTAGATAGATTGAGAGTCGTCACAAATAAGAGTATACCTGCAAAATAAGACCGGCGCAATAACTTAGCAAGTGCTAACGATTGTCTTGAGAAATTTGACAAATAAATTACTATTTATTTATCATTTTTAATGGACATCATACTAAAAATGATGTATGATGCAGCACTCAAGACTATTAGGAATTCAGCCTAGCCTAGAGCATCGTCTGGAAACTTGGTTACTTCAAAATAGTACTTTCCGGACTCGACACGTAAAAAGCTATTAACAGTTTAATACCATTCTTAATATTTTTAGTTATTTTTACTAATTTATTTTATTAGGTACTTCATAAATACGAACGATATACATATAATTTATTATTTGATTTATATACCTAACGGTCTTCTTCGTAACTGGAATGATAATTTTATTGATGACTGTCGTCCGCTATTTCAGAAAGTAAATTATTTTCAATAAATTATATTATTATACAGTTAAATAGTAACAATAATAGTTAATAGTAAATAGTGTTTTATTGTAATATTTTTTATAATCGATTTTGGGCTAGGTGACCAACTAAGATACGTCGTTGGCTAAAACTCAGGAACTGCTTACCGTAGAAATTTGAAATAAAAAGATTACATACATTAGTGACCCAGAGAACCTGTCTTAAATTATTTTAAAGTTTCGAAATTTATCGCTAAAGAACGCTTGATTTTTGACTAAACAGAAAAAAAGTTTCTTAAAAATTTGCTATTTCTAATCTTTAAATATCCTGCATAACTTTGTTCTAGAGTATTCTGGTGTACGACTTTAAATCAACCGTAGGGGAAGGCGGAACAAATAGTAATACCCCCGATTTCACTTAACGAAACTGAACAAAATTGGTTGCGTTTGAAAGAGGTTTTGCCTTAAAATTACAATTATCAACAATCTTGAAAATTGTGAATTCTTATCAAGGTAGGATTTAGGAGTTTAGTAAAGGGAGTGAAACAAAATTTTATAATGGGTTTTTACGGGGGGACGTTCGGGTTCAATGGTTGCTGGGCTGTTTTTAAAGATTTCTTGTACTAAGAGGATGGATTGAAAAGTTCGCGGCCTAGTCAAGAACACAAAATAAAATACGTACAAAAATATTTCTATTTTTCAACGTAATCTTCACCTGAATTCCAAAGCTTCCACACCTGTTTGAAAAAAAGATTCCTCAAGGTCTTCAAACTACTGGATAACTGCAGCTTCGACTTCTTCATTTGATGAAAATTTCTGGCCACCGAGGTGTTTTTTTTAGGTTAGGATACAGATGAAAGTCTCATCACGAATTTGACCCATAGACTCAACAGACGTGTGAACGCGAGCGTTGTCCTGATGGAACAAAACTTTCTTTCTCAGTAATCCTGGGCGTTTCTCTTTAATTTCTTGACGTAAACGACGCAAGAGGGTGCAATAGTAAGTCGGGTTTATTGTTTCGCCTTTCGAAAGCTAGTCCACCATAATAATACCTTTAGCATCCCAAAAAATTGACACCATCACTTTTCCAGCCGACAGAATTGCCTTCGCTTTCTTTGGGGTCGGTTCACCAGGTTTCTTCCACTGCTTGGATTGTTGTTTTGACTCTGGAGTATAGTAGTGGACCCAGGTTTCGTTCATTGTCACAAACCTGTTAAGAAAATCTTGCGAATCAGCCTCAAAATCTCCAAACAGTCGCGATTTCGTTTTTATTCAACTGAAAGCAATCTGGGGACCCACCTAGCGGAAACCTTAGAAAATCTGAGTTCGTTGGCAATGATGTTTTGTGTTCATTTATACAAGATACCATAGTGTCTGCAATCTCCCTGATAGTTAATCTACAGTCTTTTAATATGAGATCACACACTTTGCCGATGTTTTCTTCAGTCGTAGGCCGGAGCGAGGGCCATCTTTAATGCTCTCTCGTCCACGTTTAAATTCTGCAACCCATTTTTTCACAGTGGTATATGACGGAGCAGATTCCCCTAGTGTTGTTTTCATATATCGTGGATCTTCTTTGGTGTTAATCTTTTTTTAAACAGGTACTTTTCTGTCCGCATGTTGTTCAATTTTTTCCATTTTTCCTAAAAAAGCTGCACTTGGGTCTCACTAAACTCGTTGTAACCTAAAACTAAAATTTTACACTGTGACAACCAAAGAAAGCATGAACTTATTGAGGGTATTATAATAAAAATATTATAATTATTTTTTGGTGAGGCCGCGAATCTTTCAATCTATCCTCGTACTTACGTACTTCACAGTTTAACACCTCAGAGCTAAGTAACGTATATTTTTTAACTAACAAAAACTATGCAACTCCACTATCATTAAGGGTGCAGCTTTCTGAAATACACCAAAACTTCCCCTGTCATGTGAAACTGTCCCAAAATTTTTAAATTTTTTTTGATGGACAATAGATAGTTTTTAAATCAAATCATATCATTAACATGAATATAATAATCAATTAAAAGAGTTGATTAAAAGAAAAATGGCTGCATGTCGATTGAAGTTGCTAAAAATCACAGCATTTATCCGTTCAAGAAGGTAGTAGTCAAAACTATAAATAGCAATATTTGATTCTGTTTTTGTTATAGTTAGTGGCATAGCTAAGGGGGGAGAGGGTAATAGTGCCTTCTTAGATACAGAATTCTTTTCTTAGAAGAAACTTTTAAAGTTCCATTGTGTGCAGGAATTATTTTTCTGAAAAATATGGATCATTAAATTGGGTTTAAGTACTACTGAAGTAAACATTTCCTTTCTGTGAAAAATCTCTCCTCCCGGTCATCGAT
>JAHKBH010002216.1:0-11463 GCA_019049505.1 Pachyrhynchus sulphureomaculatus
CCACTCTATGACTTTTTTTTTTCACTTCCGATTTCACCCCCCAAAGCTAACCCTTTAAGTCAAAATTTAGCTTTCAAAAACTACACGGCTCTGATGAAGCCATCGATTCCTATATTAAATTTCAACTTCCTATGTCAAATAGTTTCGGAGAAAATCGGGTGTAACAGACGGACAGACAGACGGAAGACATCTTATAAGTGTTCCGTACGGAACACTAAAAAGATTTCACCCCTCAAAACGAACCCCTTAAGTCAAAATTTATGTTACGGTGGTATAAAATGATCAGTGACTTCACAAAACACACCCCAAATGAGTTTTCAACAAAGTTTGTTTCCAATCTTTACTGAAATCTGATGACCTTGAAATTTTTGTTTTTTTTTTTTAAATACCAGATAAATTATTAATGGTAATGCTATCAAGGTAATAACAATTTCTGCCAATTTATACAGAGTGGGCAATATATAGTAACTAATTTGAATATCTCGCCATTTCATAATACGAATTTTCGGAAATTAAAATTTGTATAGCACACACAGCAAATTAACAATGAGCTGCTACAAGACAAAATAGCATGATTGGACTGTAATGTTAAAATCATTTAGTTTATTTGCAATAATGTGCCTAGTATTAATACATTTCGTCAACTAAATCAGAATCAAAAAAAAAGTCAATCTGCCTGTAATGTTCACACGTTGGATAATATTGAATAGTTCAACTAACTATGGGGAAAATCCCATAGGCTCCACTAAATGGTTTGTCGGTTCCGAGGGATAAGCATTCATCAGACTATGTTACACATCACATTAACAAAAGACTTAGATATAAAGCCTTGAAAAACCCAACGAACTCAAGAGCTAGTGTCTTTAGAAATCTGGAAATACTTTGTCCTGTAATATTTGTACAGGTGTAACCTGAAGTTAGGATATTTCTTACGGCTATATGGAATTCCTTCAATTTTTTACACCAGAGCGCATATGACTGCATCTAAAATTTTATTTTGAACTTTATAAAGTAATGATAATTTTCGTTCAATCTACCCCCCGTGGAGAATATTCCAGGATTTTTTCAAAATTTTTTGATAAGTACTTTTCGAGATAAGGCGCGGGACAGCGATTTTTCGCGATTTTTTGAAAATAATACAAAGAAAAGTGCGCGCAAGTATTACATTATATATATATTTTTTACTCGTGTTTTCACAACCTTTCATTTGACACCACACTCGATGATCTAGTAAAAAATTTTTTTTTCACTTCCGATTTCACCCCCCCAAAATTAACCCCTTAAGTCAAAATTTAACTTTTCAAAACTACATGCCTCTGATGAGGCCATCAATTCCTATGTTATTACCAAATTTCAAGTTTCTATGACAAATAGTTTCGAAGAAAATCGGGTGTGGCTGGCAGACAGACAGACAGACACCGAAGTGATCTTACAAGTGTTCCGTACGGAACACTAAAAAAGACTTGTTTCTAACCAATAACATAACGGACTTTGTAATTTTTATTTGACGACCAAATTAATTAATAACTTTAATAACAAAAATGATCTGTAGCGCTAATAATAATAAAATGGTTGTTTTTAAATAGTGAAATTACTGTTAATTCGGTTTTAAAATTTCCTCAATAATTGTCAGTTCTTTTTAGTGTTCCGTACGGAACACTTATAAGATCACTTCGGTGTCTGTCCGTCTGTCGTCCGTCTGTCCGTCTGTCCGTCTGTCCGTCTGTCCGTCTGTCCGTCTGTCCGTCTGTCACACCGATTTTCTCCGAAACTACTTGTCATAGAAAGTTGAAATTTGGTAGCAATATAGGAATTGATGGCCTCATCAGAGCCATGTAGTTTTGAAAATTAAATTTTGACTTAAGGGGTTAGTTTTGGGGGGTGAAATCGGAAATGAAAAAAAAAAATTTTACTAGGTAATCGAGTGTGGTGTCAAATGAAAGCTTGTGAAAACACGAGTAAAAAATATATATATAATGTAATACTTGCGCTCACTTTTCTTTGTATTATTTTTAAAAAATCGCGAAAAATCGCTGTCCACCCGCCTTATCTCGGAAAGTACTTATCAAAAAATTTTGAAAAAGTTCTGGAATATTCTCCACGGGGTGTAGATTGAGCGAAAATTATCACGAGTGCATTACCTGTAATAATTTATCTGTTATATAAAAAAACAGAAATTTCAAGGTCATCAATTTTTAGTAAAGATTGGAATAAACTTTGTTGAAAACTTATTTGGGGTGTGTTTTGTGAAGTCACTGATCATTTTATATCACCGTAACATAAATTTTGACTTAAGGAATTCGTTTGGAGGGGTGAAATCGGAAGTGAAAAAAAAAATTTTTTTACTAGGTCATCGAGTTGTGGTGTCAAATGAAAGCTTGTGAAAACACGAGTAAAAAATATATATATATAATGTAATACTTGCGCACACTTTTCTTCGTATTACTTTTAAAAAATCGTGAAAAAATCGCTGTCCCCTACCTTATCTCGAAAAGTACTGATCAAAAAATTTTGAAAAAACCCTGGAATATTCTCCACGGGGTATAGATTGAACGAAAATTATCATTACCTTTAATAATTTATCTGGTATAAAAAAAAACAATATTTCAAGGTCACCAGTTTTCAGTAAAGATTGGAAACAAACTTTGTTGAAAACTCATTTGGGGTGTGTTTTGTGAAGTCACTAATCATTTTATACCACCCTAACAAAACTTTTTATTTCAAAAACAATCAACGTACGGAACACTAATTGTGCAAGTTCAACTTGCACTTGACCGGTTTTTATTTTTTCTACCGTTTAAACAAATTTTGTAACCGAGGCGCCATCTAGTAAGCTACATGGCAATCGTTTGAAAAATCCCTTATTCTTGATGCGCAATACGCGCGACACGGGGAATCCCCAATCTAGATTACTAACCTGACTACGGGCGCGTACACCCTTGCAATGCGAATACCTTTTAATTATCTCTTTGTTCCGTGTTGACTATCGAGTGACATCTACTAGGTTATTTAAAAATTCGATATAGTAAAAAGTGTTTGTTTTGTTTTACTCAACTATATAAGCAAGTACAAATTTATTTCAAAAATAACTATAATACTTATTTACCTTTCAATACCATCCATTTTCAATCTTTTACTGGGCATTATATTTATATTTACCTAAGTAAACTCCTGGACAAAATTAACGCAACAATCTGAAAATTAATTTATCTTTTTCTTATGTCAGTTTTAAAGTTTATCGAGTATTTGAATAGTAGGCTATGCATATTTTGTTTCGTTGTTCATGACAGAAATCAAAACAATTCGTTTAGATTTACAGTTTTAAAGAATTTTTTAGAAGATAAACAATTTTCTGTAATAATGCGATAGATTTTCTTTTAAAGTAAGCTTTATAAATTGTTCCCTTTTTCAAAGTAATACGTTTTTGTGGTAGACTGTTTTATTTTTGACACCGAAGAATTAGAAAAATTAATCGAACAAGGAATTTAACTGAACACGAGGTAGTGCGAGCCTCAGTTTTATTGGACGAGGGATATTGTCAGAGTTATGTTGCCAATTTGTTAGGCAGACATCGTTCCACAATAAGTTGAATGGTAAGACGCTTGAATGAAGTAGGAACTTATTCTGGAAGGCTAGGGCAACGGCGAAAACGATGCACTAGCGACCTAGATGAACGTTTTATAAGACAATATGCTTTAAGAAACAGGACTGTCACTAGTTCTATAATAAGAAACGAACTCGAAGCTGTTCGCAATGTCACAATTTCTTCTAAAAAAGTTAGAAGACGGTTAAATGAAGCTGGATTAAACAGTAGGAGACCAGCTACTACGCTCTTGCTTACTAGAGAGAACAGAGTTGCCAGGTTACGTTTTGCTCGAAATCACGAAAACTGGTCTGTGGATGATTGGAAACAAGTTTTCTTCACAGATGAAACTAGGGTTAGTGTAAAACATCCAGATGGTCGTGAGCGAGTATGGCGAAGACCAGGAGAGAGGTTTGCTCCTTGCAAATATCTCTGCAAGGATTCCATTCGGCGGTGGCTCTGTTATGTTCTGGGGTGGCATCTGCTTTGATGCTCGCACAGGGTTAGTTCCTGTCCGTACGTGGCTAGGGAGGTACCACCAAAAAGCCCGGATCTGAATCCGATAGAACATGTATGGGATCACCTTAAGAAAAAACGTGAAATGTCACATACATGCACCTAGAAACCTGAGGAAACTTGAAAACAGTTTTCACAGAATGGGAGCAAATTCCTCAAGATTTTATCCAAAATTTAATTAGAAGCATGCCTAGGCGCATAAGCGCTGTCATCCGAAGTAGAGGAGGCAACACACGCTACTAGTGTCCCAGTTACACCATTAATTTTGCTACTAGTGTCCCAGTTATTTTTTTCATTATTACATAATTTCAACGATTTTGTTATTAGGTCTTAAGAATAATTTTAATTCGAATCTTATAGAGAAGTTTGGTAGCTAATTCACTTTTAAAGTATCCGAATAAGTTTTTTCTAACTTTCAGTGTAACCAATGTTCATAAAAAATTATTAAAATTAATTCATTATAGAGATTTGTATGATTTAATATATTGTTGCGTTAATTTTGTCCAGGAGTGTATATGGTGTTTTTTATAGAAGTATAAAACTTTAAGTTGGCAACACTTTTTTTAACTGGCGGCCATTTTGTCAGCTGTCAAGTGATTTATGTTTAGTTTGGTTTGGCATTTCAACATGAATAGACTGACGCCTGAACAAACGCTTCCAAATTGTGCAAATTTATTTTGAAAATCATGGTTCTGTTCGAAATACGTTTTTATCGCGCACTACGTCCCATTTTACGGTCAACGTAATCGTCCACCAGAGCAATTAATTCGATTAACTATGGAACGTTTTCGCACCACGTTTACTCTAAATGTAATAATACGTATCCACAGAGACGTCGTACAGTGCGTACAGAAGAAGTCATTGCTGCTGTAGAGCGTAGCGTAGAGGAAGACCCGAATCAGTCTATCCGCCATCGTGCACAGGAATTGGATATGTGTCCATCCACTTTATGGAACATTTTGCGGAAAGATCTTGGTTTGCGTGCTTATAAAATCCAACTCGTGCAACAATTGAAGCCACACGATCACCTAGCAAGGCGTAGATTCGGTGAATGGGCCCAAAAACAAGATTGCCGTTGATCCCGATTTTCATAAGCGAATTTTTGTTTAGCGATGAAGCTCATTTTTGTTTGAATGGATACGTCAATAAACAAAACTGCCGTATTTGGAGTGATGATAATCCTCAAGTGTATGTTGAGACACCGTTACATCCAGAAAAAACTGACTGTTTGGTGTGCTTTATGGGCTGGTGGAATCATTGGTCCGTATTTCTTTAAAAAACGATGCTGGTCAGGACGTTACAGTCAATGGTGACCGCTATAGAGCCATGATTTACTGACTTTTTCGTTCATCAATTGAACAACCATGATGTGCAGGAGCTGTGGTTTCAACAAGACGGCGCAACATGTCACACAGTTCGTGCCACAATTGATTTATTGAAGGAAACGTTTGGTAACCGCATAGTTTCACGTTTCGGACCCGTGAATTGGCCTTCAAGATCGTGCGATTTAACGCCGCTAGACTATTTTCTATGGGGATATGTGAAGTCGCTAGTCTACGCCGATAAGCCGAAAACGATTGACCACTTGGAGGACAACATTCGCCGCGTTATTGCGAATATACGGCCACAAATGTTGGAAAAAGTCATCGAAAATTGGACCTCCAGATTAGACTACGTCCGAGCCAGCCGTGGCGGTCATATGCCAAAAGTCGTATTTAAATTATAATGCCAGAAGATTATCTTTCGAATAAAGTAAATTTCATGTCAATTTAAAAAAATTCATCTTTGTTTTATTCCATTTCAAAGTTCTATACCTCTATAAAAAACACCTTTATTAATAAGGATGAACGTAGGTAGAGGTAGGTATAATTTAACATTTCGTTTCATTCTTTCATATATCGCGTTTGACAGTTATTTTCACCTTAACAAAACAAATTAATTATTTTTTTTTTGCAAAGAGATCTGCCAATGTGTATAAGTTTTGTGATTTTGTTCACACATACCTAATTGGTATGATTGAAACTAAAATGTCTGAACATGCAAACTAGTAAAAAAAAAGCCATTTGGGTCACAAAATAGAAAACGAAAGGCCGAAAAAGAAAAGGGATTTCTAAAAATAAAATAGTTAATGAATATAGATAAATATATTACAACAAAAAATGAAGACCTGAACCTTGCGTCTACATCTCAAATGTAAACAGGTGTATGCGTCGTGGAGTCTCTGACAAGTCAGGTAACCGTTGAAGAGATTATGGACGAAGTTTCCAAAAAAAAGTGAGGAGGCAGGCTATGTACTAGACCATGTTCAAGTTGACACCACTGGTGATGTACAATTTCAAGTTCTAGATAGCAATGAAAAAAGTTTTGACGTTAATGTTGTTAATATATAATAAAAGACTGTTTTTAGTCAATTTCCACTGGTTTATTTAAATTGCGATGACGCGTTTCGCTGTCGATGCAGCTTCTTCAGATCTACATTTTACACTGTCAAGTTAGGTTTAATATTCACAGTTTTATATAATTTCTTAATTATAATATTACACTTAATTAAATTACATTGATAGTATTGGAAAATCCACACAGATTTGGAGTTAAGAGAATAAATTCAATAATGGTGAATTGCTTAAATCGACCTGGTCGTTGAGTAATGTACCTGTAGTCCTTAATCGATTTATTTGCATTGTCTCTAAAAGGTTTAATTTTAAATTTTTTTGTTGGGTGTGTAAAATTTTGAAATTCTTGTTAAATGTGTGATTTTCTGTTAAAAGATGATTAGCATATGTGGAATTAGATTTTCTATGGATGAAACTTTTCGTGTTCTGTAATTCTTTGTCTAAATGTACGTCCAGTTTGTCCGATGTATGTTTTAGGACATGACCCACATGTTAATTGATAAACCCCTGATTTATTGTCTTTATTGATTTGTGGTTTGTAGTTTTTAAGATATTTCCCTATAGTATTGTTAGTCTTGTAAGCTATGTTGATATTTTTTTGATTTTAAAAATTTCCCCAGTTTTTCCGTTGGTTTGCCGAAATAGGTTAAGCATTTAAAAATGGTATTTCTGTCCTTAAAACGTGGGTATATATTTCTGAGATTGCCTTGTTTCTAAGTTTTTTCTTAACGATACTATTGATTAAAGTAACCGAATAACCGTTGTTAACGGCTACTTGTTTTTATATAGTTTAATTCTTTAGTAAAAATTTTCTTCTGATAAGGGGATATTAGTTAGTTTATGTATAAAAACTATGATAAGCGGCAAGTTTATGATGGTTAGGGTGGTGAGAACTATTGTGAATTGTGGTATCTGTATGACAAGGTTTGTGATATATTGCAAATTCATGTTTTTTCATGGCTTTACTGATTATTAAGTCTC
This sequence comes from Pachyrhynchus sulphureomaculatus, assembly GCA_019049505.1. Taxonomy (NCBI): domain Eukaryota; kingdom Metazoa; phylum Arthropoda; class Insecta; order Coleoptera; family Curculionidae; genus Pachyrhynchus; species Pachyrhynchus sulphureomaculatus. The sequence continues at coordinate 7,474 of JAHKBH010002216.1, forward strand.
GGAAATTGATTTTCCCTTCGACTTCTTTCTTCCATTGTAAAACTGATATTTCTATGTAAAGAATTAATATATTGTAAAAGTGAGTTAATTGTCTGTCCGTACCTGTAAAAAGCATACAATTATATCGTCTACGTATCGATACCAGTATAGACAATTATTACTATTGTTCTTATGGTTGTTAAATATCATTGTTTCAATACTGTCCATGAAAATTTCGGCAAGTAATGGACTTAATGGACTCCCCATTATTAACCCTTCCTTACTATTGTAGAATGTATTGTTAAATGAAAAATAATTTTGTCTTAGGCAAGTTCTTATCAATTAATTATGTCCATTTTTATAACTTCATTTACTTTGTTTTTTGTTAATAGGTTCTCTATTAAAATTATTGTTTCGTCTGGAGGAACACTTGGAAATAAGTTTTTGACATCGAAAGAGACTAATTTAGAATTATCTGGTATTGTTATATTCTTAAACTTTATTCACGAGCTCGTATGAGTTTTTGATACTATATTTAGGTTCAAATTTGGTATGATATTTGATTAAATCAATTAAAAAGGATGACGTCTTATATATGCTGGAGCAAGACATGTAGGAAACAACTGGCCTGATTGGGTGGTCAAGTTTGTGTAGTTTTATGAGTGAATAAAGTTGTGGGATTTGGGGGGGGGGGATTCATATTTATCAATTTAATTTTATCTTTATCGTGAATGATACTTTTAGCCTGTTCAATTTGTTGTTTTATTTCTTTTTGAAAATATTTGTTGGATCTTTATTTAAAGTTAAGTTAATGTTGTTGTCACGAATATATTGGATCTAGCCACTTGGCGGTCTATTCGAAATAGCAAAACAATTGCTCATATAACTACTGCCCAACGCAAACCCATAATGATAATAATAATTATCCGAAAGATGACAACGGACGACATTTTCTCCAATTCTCACTTCTCGAAAAAAACTGGCAAACAGTGAAACCATTCAGCGTTGCTGGTTAATGTACTCCGTTTCTAAAGATCGGGTGGCTCGATGATCAATTTAATATCTGAAGAATATAACGACTGGAAACACTAGTCTGAAATGTTGAAAATTCATGAGAACAGCAGTGCTCAAAGGAAATTTTGCGTCACATGGATTGATGCTGAAATATGATTAAAGACAGGAAAAACAATTATATTTCCAACAGCAAACATTTGATTTAAAAAGAAATTACAAAATGGAGTAATGTTTTGACTAGAATGATGCATGTTACCCTTTATTTAGCTGAAAATAAATATGGCACTTCAGACAAATTATACACTATACAACCATTCCGTAAATTTGATCCAGTTATCCAGGAGCACTTGCGATTAGCTGTGAAAGGTAATATTTCACCACTACTGCGGAAAAAATATACAAAAGGAATTAATAGAGCTGATGGGTGACAAAGTAAAGTCTGAAATCATATCGCGAGCCAAAAAATCTAAATTATTATGCTGTTATAGCTGACTGCATCCAGGACATTAGTCACGTAGAACAACTTTCATTGACAATCCGATTTGTTGATTTATCATCAGACTAGCCGTTTGCCCGCGGCTCCGCTCGCGTGGACTTGATTTACTATTGTCGTCACTGCTTATTCCTTATGTTACCTATCGTAATATCTGCCATTATTTCCCCTTATCTCCCATTATTTTTCCTTATCTCCCATTATCTCTACATAATTTCCATTATCTAAGCTTATCTCTGCTCATCTCCCATTATTTCTCTTTATCTCCCGTTATTTCTCCTTATCTCCCATTATCGCACCTTATCTCCCATTATCTAGACTTATCTCGACTTATCTCGCAATATTTCTCCTTATCTCCCATTTATTTCTCCTTATCTCCCATTATCTCATCATAACTCCCATTATCTAGGACTTATCTCTGCTTATCTCCCATTAATTCCCCTTATCTCCCCATTATTTATACTTATCTCCCATTATTCTCACCTTATCTCCCATTATCTCACCTTATCTCCCATTATCTCACCTTATCTCCCATTATCTAAGCTTATATCGAATTATATAGAACATATGGTATAAATTTATAAAAACACGTAAATCGGATATAAGTGGTTCCCAAGTGATAAACGCACTAACAGACAGACAGAGAGACGTTACATTTTATATATATTATATTCTTTGCAACATGATATTGTTCCATATTTAATGGTTTAGGCAGTATATTGCAGGAGAGAACGCGCTGAAGGGTAACCTTTTTTCCGACTTGATTCACTATTATCGTCACTGCTTATTCTGTATGTTACCTAACGCAATATAAAATATATCCTATAACTTCGCCCCAAAGAACATATGTATGTTTTAAAAAAAGCACGTAACGCACTAAACGGACAGACAGACAGATAGACAGACAGAGAGACGTTGCATTTTATATATATTATAGATAGATAACCTGGCCAGAGAAACATATGTATGTTTTAAAAAAAAAGTACGCTATATAAATCGGATAAGTGGTTTCTCAGTGAATAAACGCAATCAACAGACAGTCAAGAGATACGTTGCATTTATTTATATATAACTATATATATTAGATGTAATAAAAAATATATATCTATAACCTGGTCAGAGAAACTATATGTATGAATTTAAAAAATCACCGCAATCGGATAAGTGGTTCTCGGAGAGATAAGCGCACTAACGGACATGAAGACAGACAGACAGAGAGACCTTGTATTTTATATATTTTATAGATATAAGATTATTATTTTATTATATAACCCGGCCCGAAGATATATGTATGAATTGAAAAAAGACACGTAAATCGGATAAGTGGTTCTCGCGTGATATTAACGCACTAATGAACAGACAGAGAGACATTACATTTTATATATATTATAGATATAGATATTTTGCTGCCTACATAATATTGTTCCATATTTAATAGTTTAGGCTACGTATTGCACGTGGGAATGCGCTAGCGGCAAACTTTTTTCCGACTTCATTCACTTATTATCGTCACTGCTCATTCCTTATGCTGACCTATGGAAATTAATATAGCCTATAACCTGGCCAGAGAACAATATGTATGTTTTAAAAGAAAAAGTATGTAATCGGATAATAAGTGCGGTTCTCCAGTGATAAGCGGCACTAACGGACAGACAGACGACAGAGAGACGTTGCAATTTTATATATATTATAGATTATAGATGAAATAAAATAACTGTAAAGGAGCATTTGATAGAATTTTTAACCAGTTGATGATTCGACTGGTGTAATGTTTTAAATAAAACATGGACTTGGAATTCGACAATTGTAGAGGTTCAGGGGTACGACAACGGGGCGAAATAGAGGGGGTAGAAAAAAATCTTGAGGTCCAAGATAGAATTCTAGATTGAAATCCTTTAGCTATTTTTACGTACCGTGTGGCTGGTCATAGTTTACCAGTATGCGTACTATGCGATGCTGCTAAGCTCATCGATCGGTATATAAAACCCGTCACTTTTTTTTAGTTTGGAGAGTACTTTCAGAGGGTTTTTTACAATTGTTTTAAGATTCTGATTCATCGATGGAAAAACCCTCTAACAGAGCATCTTACGATTATTTTCTTTGAAAAAAAAGCTACGGTAGAGAAGCAAAAATAAGTAGTGTTAACGCAGTCCGTATTAGTCAGATTATAGTGACTTTCATGACGCTGTTTGTAAAAATGAAACCAACTAAGATTTCTTTTTTTACTTTATTTCTTTTATTTCCTTCTTTCGGTCTAATTATTTGGCTATTGAAACTGTAGGAAAATTGATCGTTCAAAATCTTCATGAGGCCACTACTCTAGCTGAACAGGTTCAAAGATTTCAGCCTTTCATAGGTTTCATTGGTTGTTTGTTATGATGTACTTTTCCAACGTAATGTCGTTAAGTATAATCCTCTGTCAAATCAGTAGATATGGATCTCGGTAAATGCACAGAGCCATTTGAGGAAATAGCTACGCCTATTTTGAAAGTGTTATAGGAAAA
>JAHKBH010002222.1:0-5000 GCA_019049505.1 Pachyrhynchus sulphureomaculatus
GTGTTAATGTTAATGTTTTTTAAGGAATGTGAAAAAAAGTATATATGTGAAATATTTATTAAAAATAGTAATAATAAAAGGTAAATAAAAGAAATACAATCACATCTTATCTGAAATAGCGTTCACATGAAAGATAAGGGCTGCACTAAGAGTTTACATACACACATAAAGTTTTATCAGTTCAGCATTTAACCCAGAAAAACAAAGGATTACGTTTAGGCAATAGCCGAAATATAATTACAATAGTGAGGATAGGATCTTATGGAACAAGATGTGCAACTATTAAATAAAATTGTTTGAACACGGGAGTCAGTTTCATTAACAACCAAAGTTTTTAATAAAAGAAATGTTCACTTCTGGCTTAAGAAAATCCTCAAACGATACGAGAAATAAGACACTGGTCCAGTATATTGAATCATAGTGTGATGAATAAATTCTTGGACACAATAACGAAAATTGGCCGATTTGTAAGTTTAAAATTGGCACAAAGTAACCCAGATTTAACTGTGTAGATACCTTTTCATAGAGTTATTTAAAAGATAAATTAAGAGATGAAAGAAATTTGACAGTGAATCGTCTAAAGCAGAAAATTATAGAAAATGACACAATCTTAATTTATCAGACACATTTAAATTCTGTAAAAATACTTAATAAAAACAATTCAACTCCTAAACTTAACACCTTTGACTAATTTTTCAAATAGGCGAGTTAGAGAGGTAGTCGATTTATATTCAGTAACCCTGTGCATTAGATGTATATAGTAACATATTAGGTGGACCAAAGTTAAAGGAGATTTTTTTTTTTAGTTTTTTTTATTTACTATAACAAATAAACCAAGTACATACATATCATTGGAGGCTTTTTTATGCCGTCATCGTAAAAAGAAAGGGGGTGTGTCAGTAACCAATTGCGCACGAAGCCCTCGACTGCGTTGTCGTCCCAGTGCTTTTTGAGTGATCCAAAGAGATGAAAATCGCAAGGCGATAGGTCAGGGCTATAGAGAGGGTGATCAGGTGTTGTCCAACTGCCAAATTCTGCTCTGCAGTCAAAAGACGAGGCACCTATCGAGCAGACACTTTACGGAATCCTAGCTATTTTATTATGATGGCTTGAGAGCTGCCATAACTTATTCCGACTTCAGAAGACATTTCGGATCCCGAATGGTGCGAATGTTCTTCTCAGTAATGCTAGTCCGTGGACGACAATCATGGTTCTCATTTTCGACCATATCACGACCTCCCATGAACTGATGCCAGGCAAACACATGACGCCTTGACAATGTTTAATCCCTGAACTGTGCTGTTAATCTCCGCAGAATTTCGGTCGATTTCACGCCTTCACAAATGAGAAATTTAATAATGACGCGAGTTGCGCATTCGAAGGGTGCACGTCTCGCTCCGACATCGTGAGCTGTACTATGGAATGAACCTGGCGAGGCCAACCGATCGTTCTCCCCACTCCTATCAAACCCAGTCAACATTACTAGAAGCGGCGTCCCGCTCCCAACGAGACTAAGCGGTCAGTAAAGAAAGTCTCGTTTATATTTGATCCACCCTTATATAATTTTTGTTTTCAGCTTTTGTTGTGAAAATAATTTTGGAAAACAAATAATTTAATTTGTGGTTTTCTTATACAGTGGTATAGAAATTAACATAAAAGTTCTGTTTAAAGGCGGTACATGTATTACTGAACTTTTTTAAAATTTTAGAAAACCGTAAGATTGTTGCTAGATTATCTGTATGACTGATATGTAAATAACTACAACACATTGTTTAATAGCATTTAATAACCAATAAAATAGACTCTCAATTACTTGAAAATGATTTTAACTTACTAGAATAATTTCTGGAATATTAGATTTGAAATTTGATGCTAAAATATTTATTATTCGTTTCATCTATCCGTCATTTTAGTTACAACCAACTGCCTATTGCGATTGCCAACACCACTTGTAACAACTGTTACAACTCGATATTTTTAAAGATAGGAACTAACATAGTGAGATGTAAATTAGAAAGAGAAAGGTAAGCAGAAACAAGGTGTTTGTCAAAATTGACTACGAAAACCCTACAAACGATCACCATAACATGTTCGGAGCAAACCTCCTCTTACACCCCAGAGTTACCATGCCAATAGGCACATAGACCGAAACACCGATGGAAATTGGGGACTATATTTTTTTTGTAATCTGGGGTCCCTTAAATGTAGCGAAATTAAAAAATATCGTAGTGAGATTTTTACGAATGCAACATTTCTCTTTGAGAGGGAAGTAAAGATGAAAGTAACTTCAACGGTCTTTTAATTTTTATATTAAAGAAATTTGGAAATTTTTTTTTAGGTAGTACTGTAACTTACAAAAAAAATATCCTAAATTAGAACACATTCTTTACAGAGCTATAAATACCTTTTACGCCATGTGCCATTGTCCATTTTTCCTTAAAAGTCGTAAAATTTAACTCCCCTTAGGGTAGGTATATTTCTATTGTAAAACTAACAAAAATATTGAGACTCATGAAATAAGATCAATTATATAAACGAAATAGTTATCCCCCTGGCACTGTGCAAATTACAAGGAAAAATTCCAAGAAGACCTTATTTAAAAGATTTGTGTGTTCGACCAAAATTCAATTAGAAAAGGAATTTATCATAAATTATTATAGATTTCCTTTCTTCTTTTGAGGTTTTCTCTATTATCTTGGGCTATTCAGGCGCTTGTCGGAAATTGAATTGAATAATATGCAAAAGGCAAAATGGCATTTAATTAATCATTTATTGTGTTTTCAAGATAGTAGGTAATATAGAAAGGAAATGAGAAAATGTTTTAAAAATGAAGTTTTAGATGACAGTTCCTGATATTTTAGGCGAATAAGTAAAAATTCGATAGAAATACTGCAGTGAAACTTGAAAATAAGGACTATATTATAATGTTGAAAAATACATCCATGCTAATATGAAAATAACTACTCTTGATAGTGGGTTTATGGTGTAAAATTTGGTGGCGCACTGATACTGAACGTTGTATAATATAGCAGAGGTAACTTGTATTTTTGTACATCTCTTCTTCCCCTTCTTTGTGTAGGAATGATTAACCGCTTATTACCCTTTTCACCTAACTTACATTGAAGATGTCGCTAAAACTTTTTCAGGTTTTTCAAATGTTTTCTACTGGTGAGCTGTCTCTTGTGACGTTAAACATCCTTTCTTCTATGAATATAGATGTAGTAGGGAATAAACATACAGGTGTATGTTTATTCCATGCTATCTTCCCGTTTACCACTCAGTCACTTAAAATATATCTTTTTCATGTGTTATGTTATCAGTTTTCTCTCTACCCATGCACTATTTTAATTTGTGTTGTTTCCGCTATTTGTTTTGTGAACAACAACCCCTCATTTTAATGGCTTCTTAAATGTTTTTACGTACTTTATCTTTACTCCCAATATTTTTCTTGCTGTTTTTTTGCGTTGATTAGTATTTAAGATTATATTCGTTCCCCGCTAGCAGCACGGTATGCCAAGAGTGATATTTGTGTTTCCTTATCTTCCATCATATAGTCCGACAGTTTAAAAATGTCTAATTATTTCATTCATTATTGCATTAAAAAGTAGTAAGTTGAAAAAATTATCCATAATAAAATACTTTTTTTAACGGGATTGGTTCTGTAAGTAAATATTTTTTATTGTTTTGATAATATTGTGCAATACGTATCTCTCTTAAAAAAGATGAACTACTTCTCTTTTTATTTTAATCCCTAAAGATTCTTTAGCCACTTCTACATTAAACACTTTTACCGAAATCTTCAAATAAGCGTTGTAGGAGAGTGGTTCATCTATAAATAATAACACTGTACATAGTTTTTCTACAAGTCTCTTGAATCGCTATTGAGCCCTGGAAAATTTCATATATTTCATGCATTTCTTTGTATACGAATACATATTTTTTTTGCTTTACGAAAAAGTAGGCAAAATGAAATTATGGATCACCTATATCATATCACACTTTATATTCCCTGTCTTTAGAACAAAATAAATAGAATAACAGATAAATTTAACAATCAAAAATAACATTTATAAAATCATAAAACTGAAATACCAAACTACAAAAAAACATATAAGTATATACCGTTTTCCGTTGCTAAGTAACCAATGCTATTATCCAGAAAGTACGCTCAGCGTTTTTCGACGTAAAAAGCTTCAAAAATATTTCAGGATGTTAATTACTTTCCCTAACTTAGATTGTTTTTACGTTTATAAAAATAATGGTATGCTATTTTTAATTCTTTTTAAATTTTTATTACTACTTTGGATTACACAACCAGAGATGTAGAAAGGTCAATAGTTTAAAATTCATTTAAGAATAAAAATATTAGAAAAACTTTGCGCTCTTCTAACTAAAAAAAAATATCGTTAATATTTTTATTACTGCTGCGAAAAAATTCAAAAAAACATGAATATTTCACAAATGTTTAGATCTTATTTTATTAACAGCAGTAAACTATTTTTAAAGAGATATGTAGGACTTAAGCAGAGTAACAGTCCACCATTTGTAACTTTGATATAACAACCTCGCATAATATCTTGGAGATCTTACCTACTTAGTTTATCTGATTCTAGGTTAGTAAAAGAATGCAGTCTTCATTTCCCGACTGAAATAATATTATTTAATACCACATTAACTAACGTAATTTTAAGTAATAATAACATATTTTATTTTAGGACTAGCGTTCTTCTTCGAGTTTTAATTTATTTTAGAAAGCACTTTAATTATTTACAAGTAATTCCCAGAGAAATAAAGTAAAATATTATATCCAAGCGATAGCTCCAGAACGAACGCTAACTCATAAAATTTTCACTTTACTCGTGTTTCTAAGGGAGTGTCAACATTTTATTATACCAAGATATCGTTTCTATACAATAAAACGAAAAATAAATACTTTATATGGTTATAAAATGAGAAGAGACAAAAGAACACCATCTGGTTAAATTAATGTACGTCAAAGC
>JAHKBH010002222.1:7500-55804 GCA_019049505.1 Pachyrhynchus sulphureomaculatus
ATAAAGTGACAACATTGTGTGTGTGTTTAGGTGCGGCAACACTGTGTGACCGTTGACAGATGTGAAGTTTGCGCGCGCTCATCTGTCAAGGGGGCTGTGCGATGTTGCCATGTGTAATTGTCCAGGGAGGGCTGCAGGAGGGGGGTTCCAGGAGGCCGGCCGGGGGGCCCCCTTTCAGTCTCCTGCGCGTGGGGATTGCGTATGATATTGGTTGAATAACCTAAAATAGGGGGGCGTAGTCCTAGCTGTGGGAACTGGGGCCCCTATGGGCTGGGGCTTAAGGAGCCCTATCGGTGTCCTACATGTAGGAATTGGTACCCCATTTGGTTTGTTTGTTGTTACATGCGCAGGTGTATGGGGGTGGGGCTCAGGGGGCCCACGGGCTGCACCAGCGTATATGACAAGAACAACATGGAGCCCTACCTGTAGGAACTGGTACCCCATTTGGGTGCATGGGAGAGGGGCTCAAGGAGCCCATGTCCTACATGTAGGAATTGGTACCCCATTTGGTTGTGTTTGTTGTTACATGCGCAGGTGTATGGGGGTGGGGCTCAGGGGGCCCACGGAGCCACCAGTCACATGCACCAGCGTATATGACAAGAACAACATGGAGCCCTACCTGTAGGACCTGGAGCCCTATTGTTGTGATTAGTTGGTTAAATTGCCATCATAATGGTGAACGTAAAATAAAAAATTTCAGTATATAGGTTAGATTTGCAGCATGTGTAAACCTAACCTATATACTGAAATATTAATTTTACGTCACGTTGAAATAATCTAAGTGAAGGAAAGTAAAAAACGCATACAAAAATTTTCAAAAATACATATATTTATTTTAAAAATAAAATAATGTTGTTACAAACTTATCTAAATGAAAGAGTGAGTAAAAATTTTATATGAACTTAAAGTAGATAATCATCATCAGAGTCGCTCTCGTAGGGATCTTTAAAACGTCTCTTCACTCCATATGGATGGTTAGCATTTAGTTTCTCAAGACAGTGATCCTGTTCATATACTTCAAATAAGACTTCAGAAAAACAACTCTGACACCAAAACTCCATGTTGTGATAATAAAGTATAGGTAACTGTAGTCTACCGCATATAGCATGATAATGATCGTTTAAAATATTAAAGCTTTTAGTACATTGTTTAAAATTATTATAACATTTCTTACATATCCTAATATTAAAGTCCTTAACTAAATATACATTAACCCATATACAATATGTCATTACATCGAAGTGATCTAACCAATCTGTAGTTGTAAGTACTGCATTTCTGGAAGCCATAGTAAAAGTCTTACTTAAATGCATGAAACCTAGATAAGTATTACATGTCGATTCATAATCATGCTTAGCAATTCTATTAATATATGCCCATCTCGTAGTCGGATATAGAGGTAAAATTTTCAAAATTAAAGCCCATGGTAACTGCGGAGGTGAAGAAACGACTAATTTGGATAAATTCGTAACAAAATTACAAATGCTAATAATACAAATCTGCGTTAGAGGGTACGCATTATAGAGATTATTGGATGGTGACACCGGGGATGACATCTGCAAAAGAAAAAAAAACCTATTTACTTAATTTTGTAATGACCAAATGGTAGAGTGTCAAAGGAATTTGGTAATAGATATGCTGAAAATGTTATGTGAATAGGAGCGTATGGTCCTTTGAGTGACACGAGACTGTATTCCACCTTTCAAGCAATCGAAATAATCTCGGAAAGTTAATTTATTTTTGACTATATCATATTTAATACCTTTAGCACGTTTAGAAACTCGTCCGCCCTGAATTTTAAAAGTATACATTTTGGACCTTAAACCGACAAAATGTGTAATGATGCTACCATTGACTTCATCTTTCTGTAGGCCTAATACCTTTTTGTTTACTCTCGGTATATTATAAACATTATCTACAGGGTAGTCAGAAGTATCGAAAAAATTCAAATTTGGTTTAATGATTTCTTTAAACCATCGTCACATTTAAGATCATAAATAAAGCTATCTGTATCAGTATATAATTTACAATTTGATAAACCCATTTTTGGTATCATAAATCCATAATGGAAATTAAACATAGTTAGTTTGGATATATCCAAGATAGACATACCAATATACAGTGGTTTGTTAAACATCAATTCAGATTTATGTAATTCTATTGTCATTATATTTTCATCCAGGATAGTTCGACTATGGAAACGATGACTTGCAATCAGATTTTTCGCACCGTACCGACCTGACCAATTTCGGACAGTTCGGTGCTTCCTAATATTTTCACAACTTTTTCCAAATATCGCGTTATTGTACAATTTAAAGTAGTTTTTACCGAAGGTAGTGGTAGCCTGGGTCCTTAATCGATTATTTAGTTCAATATATAGTTTAAGCCACCGAGATTGTTTAAATTTCAAGACTTTATGAATTTTTGTTAACTTTAATCCCGATTCTAAAGCTTGTTTTAGGTTACGGTAATGTAAAATATAATTTTGTTTGGAGTGAAGAGTGCTTAATAATTTCGGTAATTTTGATCCGGGTGGTACACGATGTTCAGGACAGAACGGAAAATCTTTGTGCAAATCATGCAAAACTCTCTGGATATGTCAAATTAACTTGCAGAATGTAGCCTACAGGGGAATCGTCTGGTACTGACATCACATCAATGTTAACATCGCACCATTCGAAACCTCCATATGGTAACGGCTCCGTCATCGCCTTCCCGTACAAATTATTTACATCTAAATAAAGCACATAATTTGACTGCTTGGATGGATCATAATCTGTGGTGTATTTATTATTGGCTTCAGCATATCGATTAACGCATACAGAAAGTCCTCCGCGAATACCATGTTCGATAAACATTATTTGATCTATATCCCGTAATAGCTCTAACTTACATCGACAGTAGAAGAGCATGGCGTCCCACGAGTATCCAGGTATTGAATGATACCATGCAGAATCTAGTTTATGTGATTTAATAGAATTATCGCGAAAAGTTTCGAACACATCAGCCAAATCCAAAATATCGGTTTTTTAAATATAAATCCGAATATTGCCCTAAATTTTGAATTTTGAATGCATTCCATACTTTTTGGGCATGCTTATAATTTTCCTCAGATATGTTAGTACAATCTAATTTATTAAAAAACTGATCAATGGAAGGGAGCACCTCCTCACTCAATTTCTCCAAATTATCAATATAGTCATACGGAAACACACCCTTCCTAGTTAATAAGTTAAATGATTCATCACATAAATCAGGAAATTCCAATCGTAGAATCTTAAAATCATCTTTGGTAGGGTAGAACTGACGCCCCCATAAATCGCAACGAATCAATAAATCTGAATTTTATACTGTTTTCATGATGATACGTAAATGAAATGAACCTTTCCTTGTTGACTGGTAGAACAGTTACATTACCACGTTTAGCAAGCTCTTTAATCAAAAAATGACTGTCGTAGCCTGAGAGGTTATGGAATACAACGGGTACCATAAATTGTTTTTTGAAATTTAAATTGCAAGCCTGGTGGGCGAAATCCCTGAAGCACCCTGTAAAATGATCATGATCGTGTACGATAACATCCTTCGATTTAAATCGAAGCTTGCATATGTGACAATGTGTAGCATCTTCTGCAGAATCAATAACCATAGGTGTTATATTTTTTAAGCGCCTATAAATCGAACTAGATAACTGGGTCATTTCATTAACGAACCATTCAACACAATTGGTGCCGCGATAACTTTTGAAATGGGAAAAGGAGTCGTCGTACGTACATTTCAAATAAAAACCAGCAACGAAAACTTCGTGCCGTTGGTACTTCTGAGTATTTCCACCTGATGACTCATTTAAAGGAATTAACTGACATTCAAAGTCAGCATATATGATAAAAGGACATTTTTGTTTATAAATAAAATTTTTAAATTCAATAAATTCATACTTTGGAAACGTTACTTTGTATTCATTGAACTTAGCACAGAGAACTTCGTGCTCGGTTAATTTGTTTTCAGAAAAAAAAATAATTTAGACAACGATCACAAAAAAATAATTTTTTCTTTTGTTTACCAAGTTGTGATTTCAATAGTCGCGATAAGTGTTTAATCCAGCAATAATGATATTTGATGTTGATATCTTCGATATCAACATCCTGAGGTGTGTCAAAGTCATTTAATTTTGGAAAATATTTATCTTGAACCAAAAGCAAATTGACATGTCTAGGTAACTTATTTTTGGTTAACCGAGCCGGAACCACATTGAAAAAAGAAGATCTCTTAGTTTCTATCAGTTCTAAAGCATAAACATTTACCGAAATATTATTATTTTTTTCGAATTTAGGAATTTGGTCTAATGTCATAGGTGATGGTAAATTTTCAATGTTTAGTACTGTTCTGTAATATGGATATGAAGAAGTTAGGTTTATAATTATTGTGAGCTGGGAATAATGCGCTAACAATTGCCCAAAAGAAACAGGCATGATCATTGTTCTTAATATTGATACAGGCCTTTTTCCGTTCTATTTCGTTAGGTAGTTTAATGTAAGATGATCCGTTCCCCATTTCAAATTCAATAATATTAATTTCAAGATAAATTATTTGCTGTAAAGCGAAACCGCTCTGGCATTCTTGAAATTCAGACAATTTATTAAGAACTTTATCATAAACATGCTCAAGGAACTATTACTCTAAATCCGTCCCCAAATCGATAATGGCATTCCTTGTATTAAAATATTTTAAATCAATAATATCAGATTCGGTACCTTTTTTAATAAACTCCCCACAAAAAGTCGTATTAACTTTTATAGTTGAAAAAATCCTCAAGATAGCTTTTATTTTCTTTCGAAATAAAATAAATGCATCGTTTAAAAATAAATTTATATCTTTGTGAACTAAATTAACGATAACTCCGGACTTAACACGACCCTTGAAACAAGATATAATATTATTCCACACTACTCTATTTTTGATATCGGAATTTCTGTAAGTACACAAAGTATGCCTAATTAATGTTTTTAACGATTTTAAATGTTGAATTGTAGTTTGCAGTCTGCGACGCAAATCTAAAGAAATATTTTCACGGTGAATAGCTCTGTGACAAGAAATTAACCTCCTTTGTATCCGATTACACCAAACGGTAACATCCCGATCCGAAAAATTATCAAATAATACTTTTTTAAGATTTTGAAATGGAGTAATGAGAATATTAGCTTTCGTTATGGCTTCCATAATAACAGTAATTTACAAAATATAGGGTTAGACTCACCTCTTAATATTACTGCGATAGTTCAATCTTGAACAGCGTGATTGGATTCCGTTTTCCAACGTCCTTTGTACCCAGAAAACTACGGAGTATTTACCGCAAACAAATTCGACTAGGTTTGGTCTAATGATGTCAGTAACTCGTTTTGGTAAAAAACACAACTTTTTCTCCCAAGTCCAACAAGATGGACTTGCCAAACGGGTGTCGGTCTCCTTCGCACTGAGGATTGGATGGGGTTGGTTAATTGGAAGGTCCTTTAGACTCACCACCGGCTTCTGCTCTGCAACACAGACGGAATTGATTATTGATAGATCCATCTAAAAATATAATAAGAACTAATCAGTCAATGTCATTTTTTTCTCTCTATTTTTAAATAAAAAACTATGCAAGCAGAAATGATTAATGATAGATCCAATCTAAAATATATTAATAACAAAAATAAATAATCAGACATTGACATTTCTCTCTTTACTTTAAATAAAACTGTTACTTACATTTTCGAGTTTTCACTAGACCACACACGCAAAAGAACGTCACGGCTCACGCAGCCTTACAAATACAGTGCGAGAGTTGGTAATTAAATAATATCACTTCAAGTGTAATGTGTATAAATATAGTTATGTTTACGTCACATAAACCATAAAACACACTGTACGTAGTGGTCTTGCGGGAATGCATAATGTAATCGTATGCAAATAGTTGACCTCACGTACAGGAAATGTATTTGCTGATAATGCTTATTATGATTCAAATTACAGTGTATTAGTTTAAACATGTTTAAAAAATAAAAATACATATACATCTATATAATTTTTATTAATTGAAATATTCAAAATTACGATTGTGTTTTAGCTGCCTTTAATACCTTTTTCCCTGTTCTTTCGACATGTAGTTAAACGGACCACGTATCTATTCTTTTGATCTCGTAGTACTTCTTCCCTTTGTAAACATGATTCAAGTAGATTAAAATTTGAATTCTTCTTCTCTTCCTGAATCTTAGGATTATCACGACACTGATTAAGCTCTTTATCAATGCTGTATATTTCATTAATCTGAGCAGTTAAATTGCTCTTTAAATGGGTACTCTCAGTTTTGAGATCAGATATTATGGAAAGACCAAAATTTCGATTTTCATTACAAGCATCCAAATGTTTCCGTGTATTCAACAAGTCCGATTCCAGTTCGATGTTTTCCCGTTTCGCCATAGCTAATCTTGTATAGTTTACATAATCTGTTAAATTTCTTGAAACCGTTTCACATTCCTCTAATTTGACCATAAACATATCAGATACATCATGCTCTTGTTCATATAAATCTGAATAATAATCTGCCCTTTGTGAACATGCTAGATATAGATTCAAACTCGAGTTGAATAGCGTACGATAATCCTCAAACAACTGATCATTTCGTGTACTACTCGGTTCCGTGAAAAAGTGATCATCATCATTATCATCACCAATATTCTGACACTTGACTAGGTTAGCTAGAATGCAGCAGCTGATGAGAAATTTAAGTTTCATGTTATATGGTTGCTTGTATCCTTCTGGCTGACTGCTGTTGCTGTGTGAATCGGTTATATATTAAAAAGGGTATATTAGCACAAGCCTTAATCTATAAGGATCATTTTAAATGTTATTATCGCAGAGTAAACGTCGTAAACGCGGAAAAGGGTTTGTAAATGCCCTAATTAATAAATTATCTTTTGAACTACATTTGCCAAAGTATAATTATTGCGGCCCCGGAACAAAGTTACAAGAAAGGCTTAAACGTGGTGACCCTGGAATAAACCCTCTGGACGCTGCGTGCAAGGAACACGATATAGCCTATTCTTGAAACAACTCATTGAAGTTGTGTTGGAAAATAAAACGTGGGAACGAGTAAAATCAAAAGACGCATCGCTTGGTGAGAAAGCAGCAGCTTGGACAGTTACTACAGTCATGAAGGCAAAGCGTAAAATGGGGATGACGGTGCGTAAACCTACTGTATCATTTAAACGGCACATAGTCGATAAAATAAATAATACTTTGAAGAAAGGTGTAGATACGGGTAGTTTAAAAAAGTCATCTTTAATAGCATTGCGGGTAGCACGAGCGGCTATTAAAAAGGTGGGTGGTCGTTCAAAGGTTCGTGTTCCACGAATAATACCATTTGAATCGAAAAGAGGTGGAATTCTACCGCTCCTTCCAATATTAGGAGCACTGGGAGCATTAGGAAGCTTAGCCGGCGGCTCTTCAGCCATAGCAAAAACCATAATAGATGCAAAGAATACCAAAAAGGCGTTAGAGGAACAGAAACGGCATAATAAAGCTGTTGAACAAGAGCTCGGTAAGAAAGGATCAGGTCTATTTATGCGAAAAAACAAATGTGGTGGTTATGGTCTCTATTTAAAGCAAAAACCAAAAAACTACCAATAAAGCTACCCAAAAGGGCATTATATGATATAGAATTACAGAAATATGCGAAGAGAGTCAAAATACCCCATTTTAGAGAAGTATTTATGCGAGATACTCTACCAGAGGGTCCGAAAGTATATGAAAGCGGTATACTTAACCTAGATTTATCGTGTAAAGAAGGAACCCACTGGGTAGCTTATATTAAACGTAAAAATTCTGTTCTGTACTTTGACAGTTTCGGATACCTGAAACCACCGCTGGAGTTGGTGAAATATTTTGGAGCAAACACGGATATCTGCTATAATAGTACTGCTTATCAAACCTACAATCAAATAAACTGTGGACACTTATGTCTGGAATTTCTATATAAAAATAAATAACTAAGTTGCAACTGATTAGTCTTACTATTACATTCATCATAGTGCAATGTCCCAGGTGTTTACGTTGAAAAGCACTAACTATATACTATCTATAGATTTCATCAATCCTCTTTCCCTAGACGAAACTTCCGACTACGGACTTGCTTTGATTGGATTTTATTCTTACAATAGTATCCCCCAATATATAGAGAGTGACAAAAACAAGTTCACCTATACAGACGTTAAAACAAATGAGACCAAAACAGTTGCTATACCCACTGGATCTTATGAAATTTCCGACATTGAAACGTATATAAGGCGGAAGATCATACCAAAAGAAGTCAAGTGTGAAAACCAAAATAAAATAAGAGAATACTATGCAATGTGTAGACATAAAAACATAGACGCAGCGTACCTGTGTCAGACTTATTCAAAGGTACCAAAACAACTTATAAGGGATAACTGTAACATCATAGTGCTATTCAGACAAGATGAAATAAACCTGAAACATTCTTATGAAGAACATTGTTCTCCAGATATGCCATACGATCAATTTAAAAACCTATGCTCTGAATGCTGGCGTGAACCTTATGGGTGCTTTGTAATCGTAAAGGATTTTGATGTGAAAAACGGTCGCTATCGTAAAGGATTTGATGAATATATAAGTATATAACAATATAATGCCATTCATTTGACATGATGACCTCATTAGATTCGCATATTACTAAAAAAATCAACGAACTATCGCCTAATATTCGGAAAAAAAATATCGCGCTCTCAAACTGAATCGAAGCGAAGAAAATGTAGAACTAAACAGAATATTTAAACCTATTACCGAACCTTTAAAAAAACACATTGCTAGACAAAAGCCGAAAAAGGGCGTTGATGACGATAATGACGACGATAATGACGATAATGGCGATGATAATGACGATGTTGACGATAAGAAAACAACGTTGCCAACGTTGTCAACGTTGCCAACGAAGAAGGGAGAAGTTATTCTAAAGAAAAAAGAGGATAGTCCAAAGTACGCAGCTGCTGCACAACCAAATTGGCGAAGTCGTTCCGAAGTATCGTTTTTTACCGACCGAATCAATCGGTGAGTTTGATACTACTACGGCAGATGACGATGATGATTCCATATTTACAACTGAAACGTCTGCCGCAGAACAAGTTAGTCCTACAGTCTATGAGGAATACTTGAACGACTATCCTAGATTGGCACGCTCCTACATTGATAGATATATAAGAGATGTGGATAAGAATAAGTTTGATACGACGTATGGTATAACTCACGATCATTTAACAAATAAGTGGTTACTTGGTAAGGACGAATTAGACTTTGATCGTCAAAAAGACCAATTTACCATTAAAGTTAGAACCTTTAAAGGGACAAGAGGACTATATGAATTGCTCTTTATGAAGGATCCTCACAACTATACGTTAGAAGATTCAAAACATTACAGGAAAATACTAGAATTAACGAATGTGCATAAGACTGGGTTTAATTCAACAGGTAAACTGAGAAGTTCTAAAAATCCCAAGTATACATCAATAATTAAACAACAATCGATAGGAACAGACTCAGGGCACATACACATACTGGAGCCGCGTTGCACTATAATGACAATCCTATCGAATATGTCTATTGGGATGACATTAATGAGTTGGTTGACAGGCTAAGACTGCTTATAGCATCCCAGCGAGCTGGTAATACTTCACATAGTAACGAAATAGAGTCCATAATCAGCGAACTCAAGGAGACTGGTATTATATATTAACCTGTGTTTACCCATAATCTCTTCAGTTCATAATGACGCTCAATAAATTTGGCACCTCTTCAGCTAAGCATTCCACACGCTCAGAGTCCAGTTCTATAGCTGTAAATGGATTGCAGTATACAATCGCTGGAGATGTTGATATGGAAAATAAGAAAATTACTAATGTTAAGGCACCTACTTTAAACCATGATGTTGTTAATAAGGAATACCTAGACACTGAAATTTCACAGTTCAACGTCAAAGTCCAAAATATTAAAGACGAACTTACTAAGATAGAGCAAAAACGCAATGAGCGGTTTTCTTATACAAATCATAAGATTACCAAGCTAATTAAGAGTAATGATGAGCAACTTGCTAACATTAATCAAAAAAACTGAAAAAACTAAAGAAGGATATTGACGCATATAAAGAAGTACATAATGACACTATAGAACTTCATATAACGAATTTAATGTCACGTATAGAAAAGCTGGAAAGAATAACTGACCCACGCATATTCAAGTCACTTGCTGCGAATGAAACATCGCAAAATATTGCAACGACAACGAACAAAACGTAAATAATGCGTAAACAACAAAAACAGACATCAAAGGAAAAACTTCAGCTTGTAAACGAACTGCATAAGCCAATTAAAAGAAATTTTATGCGACGTAGGACCATCATTAAAGGATTAGACGAGTACTGGCAAATGGATCTTGCGCAGATGGACATGTACGCGAAATCAAACAGAAATTTCAAATACATTTTGGTTGTTATTGACTGTTTTTCAAAGTTTGTTTGGGCTAGACCGCTAAAATCCAAACATGCGTCCGAAACGACTAATGCGTTCAGTTCCATATTACAAGAAGGGAGGCATCCTAAGAATTTATCCTCAGATAGGGGGTTAGAATTCCATAATGAAAAGTTCAAGGCTTTAATGAAGAAGCACAACATAAACCATTATAGTACCTTCAGTGAAATGAAGGCTTCAATAGCTGAACGGGTTATTCGAACAATTAAGGAACGGCTGTTCAAGTACTTTACAGCTCAGGGAACTTACAAGTGGATTGATATACTACCACAAATAGTTGATGATTATAATAATAGAAACATCGTACTATTAAAATGAAACCCGCAAATGTTACCAAGGAGAATGAAAGTCGACTCCTAAAATCGGCATATAATTTTATCAAACTCGCTGTAGAACGCAAATATAAATTAGGAGATGTCGTTCGCATCAGTAAGGCTAAGCATATCTTTGCCAAAGGATATACACCTAATTGGACCACGGAATTATTTAAAATTATCAAAGTTAGAATTACAAATCCCACAACCTATCTCTTGGAGGACATGAATGGAAGACCTATAAGTGGAAATTTCTATGAACAAGAACTACAACGCACAACGCAACCTGATATATATTTAGTGGAAAAGGTTTTACGTCGAAAGGGTGATAAAGTTTACGTAAAGTGGCTCGGTCTAGACAAGTGCCATAACAGTTGGATTGCCAAAGATAATGCATATTAAGTTAAGCACTAGTTTAATGGGCAGTCCACCATCACCCATGAGATCATATTTATGTAGCGGATGTTGGAGGGTAACGAAATCTGCTTCGCCAATACCACTGCAACTAAACATAAGAGGTCGAACACCACGCACCCTTGAACTAAAAATGAAATTAATGGACTTTTGTCCAAAATGCACCTGCATAACTATCTGAGGAATAGTGGGGGAGGGTGAATATCTACATGATTCTAACAAGTCAGTTCAAGTTTGAAATTTGTGTGAATAAGATGTGTGATAGCAGCGACACCACCAGTAGCAGTAATGAAGTTTATAATCCTCTCACTTCATCAACAAGTTATGATTTAGCCATTGAAGAGGAAAAAACCTTTTTATTAAACACATCATTTAAGACACACCATCTTTCAATAGATTGCGGCATAAGTGTCGCTCGAGACTTTACTCCTGCTGTACGTTTAAGCGCTAACAAACAACAACTTACATTAAACTCTAACGAATGGCATGAATTGCTAGCCATTTTAGAGGACCTCCTTGAAAATGAATTCTGTAACAGTTGAAATGGAGAATGCACACCTCGAAATATTTGGCCTGATATCTCAGTTTCAATACACACAGTACTCAGTGAAAAAACTGTTTGTCTAACGAAGAAGGAAGTGTTAATATTTATGCATGAAATTGATCTATGTGAACTCATCCAATTCAAATATTTACTTGCTTGCAGAATATCCATGTTAAGTATCCTCAATTTTGGTGTATATTATTATAGGGTATTAGAAAATTTCAGTAAACATGATAGTCGTAATATGGCTTTAGTGGACATGATTAAATTTTTATGTAACTCGCATAGTAGGGTAAGTAATTATATTTTATTGGAATGTTTCTTATACAATAAGGAAAATATGTTAAATGACTATAATAAATATAAATATATAACATTTTGAATATTCATGAGTGTTTTATTTATATATGACAGGTTAGATTTGCGCACTGCGAGCCATATCCTATTTACAATTTTTTATTTTACATTCACCATTATATCAATAATTTAACCGACTAATCAATCAATCAAGCATAAATATGGACGAATGCGCCAGGGGGAGCTACATTCAAATTCCCCGCGCGAGCAAATGACAGCTATCACACCCAAAATATGACAATTCTGACGTTTTCAGTACCAAATTGCTACTTAGTGTGTCAACATTATGGAATCTCTAATAATACAACTACGTAATCTTTGTGTTTGTGATGTAATATCAGCCCCAATGGGATATATGTATGTAGTCTGTGTTAAGAAAGAAAAAGTCGAAAATTACCCAGAATGGCTTCATGAACTCACAGAGAAAATTGGAAAAGTGGTGCAAGATTGTGACAGTTATCTAGAAATTAAAGACGATTTATTTCTAATATCAGTGTTGGGTTTATTAAAAGAATTATCCAAGTTAAGTTATCTTGAATATGAAACTGCTATTGAAGAATACTTAAATAAAAAGAAAATATGTCAGACGACACCTCGGAATTTCAAGGAAGCGGCAGAAACTTGAAATATAAATTTAGATAAGTTTGTAACAACATTATTTTATTTTTAAAATAAATATATGTGTTTTTGAAAATTTGTGTATGCGTCTTTTACTTTCCTTCACTTAGATTATTTGAACGTGACGTAAAATTAATATTTCAGTATATAGGTTATGTTTACACATGCTGCAAATCTAACCTATATACTGAAATTTTTTATTTTACGTTCACCATTATGATGGCAATTTAACCAACTAATCACAAAAATAGGGCTCCAGGTCCTACAGGTAGGGCTCCATGTTGTTCTTGTCATATACGCTGGTGCATGTGACTGGTGGCTCCGTGGGCCCCCTGTGCCCCACCCCCATACACCTGCGCATGTAACAACAAACACAACCAAATGGGGTACCAATTCCTACATGTAGGACACCGATAGGGCTCCTTGAGCCCCTCTCCCATGCACCCAAATGGGGTACCAGTTCCTACAGGTAGGGCTCCATGTTGTTCTTGTCATATACGCTGGTGCATGTGAGTGGTGGCTCCGTGGGCCCCCTGAGCCCCACCCCCATACACCTGCGCATGTAACAACAAACACAACCAAATGGGGGTACCAATTCCTACATGTAGGACACCGATAGGGCTCCTTGAGCCCCTCTCCCATGCACCCAAATGGGGTACCAGTTCCTACAGGTAGGGCTCCATGTTGTTCTTGTCATATACGCTGGTGCATGTGACTGGTGGCTCGGTGGGCCCCCTGAGCCCCACCCCCATACACCTGCGCCTGTAACAACAAACACATTCAAATGGGGTACCAATTTCTACATGTAGGACACCGATAGGGCTCCCTGAGCCCCCACCCCATGCACCAAAATGGGGCCCCAGTTCCCACAGCTAGGACTACGCCCCCCTATTTTAGGTTATTCAACCAATATCATACGCAATCCCCACGCGCAGGATACTGAAAGGGGGGCCCCCCGGCCGGTCTCCTGGAACCCCCTCCTGCAGCCCTCCCTGGACCATTACACATGGCAACATCGCACAGCCCCCTTGACAGATGCGCGCGCGCAAACTTCACATCTGTCAACGGTCACACAGTGTTGCCACACCTAACACACACACACAATGTTGTCACTTCATACAACGCTCTCATTGGTCCAAATTTCTATGACGTCAGAGCCAGCCCAAATGCTGGGCTGTGATTGGCCATTAATGCGGGAGCCGTGTAGACACACTACTATTGCCATTAGTATTTTTCTTATAGTGCGAAGTTTTTTTTTATCCTTCTAATGTGATTACCACTATTAGTATTTTTATTCGTATAGTGGGATCGCCACTATCTCAATAGGTATTGGTGAGATCGTCGCCAATCCTCTTTTACATTAATGGTACTGACAAACTTAGTCAGATAAATACACAGTAAATATTTGTTTTAGGTAAAGGAGTGAGATTGCCACTCTAAGTCACCATTTGCATAATTATCTTGGAGACAACGACCTTAACTGGTAGTGTGCAGCTACCGTAATTCTCTATCCTTTCTTATGTAGTCGGAATCTCTCGTTTTTTATTTTCACCGTTTTTGTATAATTATTTTAGAAACCATGACCTCAACTGGTCGTGTGCATCCACTGCGACTCGCTGTCCCTTCTCATGTAGTCGGTGTCTCTCGGTTGGATGTTCACCTAAAAGAAATTCACGAACAGTATCTTTGTTAGGAGTAACATGCATAGTGGGGTTACCACTATCTCGATAGGCATTGGTGAGATCGTCACCAATCCTCTTTTAAATTAATGGTACTGACAACCTTAGACAAATACACAGTAAATTTTTACGGTAGGTAAAGGTAGTGGGATCGCCACTCTAACTCACCACTTTGTCTAGTTATTTTGAAGATCATGACCTCATTTGATCATGTGCAGCTACTGCGATTCACTGTCCCATCTCAAGTAGTCAGACTCTCTTGCTTGGCAGCATTTTCTGGACAATGTAAGGTTCTTTGCATTTTGGCTCCAGTTTTCCTCAGATGCGATTTTCCTAAGATGTACGCTCTACAATTCTTGATGTATTTTTTTTAAGACGTCTATGCATTTTAGGCCAAAATAAATCTTCATGAATTTTTTTTTCATGTATTTGTCCCACTCTATATGTGAGGATGCGTTATAATATAAATTCGTAAAAAACGCGAGCAAAAAACATTTCGGCGGTTTTGTTTTTGTTACGATATTGTTTATATTACTCGTAACTAATATTTCACCACAAAAGTCGTCATATTATTGAAAGAATTTTGTTTATGTTTATCGTCTTTAAAGACCTTTTTAAATCAATCATTTCATCCACGGGATTCCAGATTAAATTGTCTATAAGTGGCATTTTATTATACTTTGATACAAAAGTTATAACCTAGTAATCTAATACACCAACGCGCGACACGAGGGTGCAAGTTTTTCTTTAAAGCAGTCGCTCGCACTGAGTTACAGTCTGTATACACTGTAAAATATACACCATACAAGTACTTTTCACATATTAGAGGGTTGATAGCCTAATTCCAGTCCGTTATTGTCTTTTTTTACTTAGGCATGGCTGAGTTATAACATCTCGGCCAACAAAAATATCAATTCCACCCGGTATAACATTGTGTAATACCACAACTAATTTAATTTCTAAAGTTAATGCCGTTTTTATATCAACAATTTATTTTCAATATTTTCATAATCATTCATCTTTTTGCAAAAATCACAAGTAGGAACATTTATAGGGTCGGACTTACTATTCAGGGCTGCCTTACTGGCTTTATCTTTTTGCAAGAAGCAACACTTATTTTGATGATGTTTTCGACGGCCACATTTAAAACAAACAGAAGTCGAATTTCTAATACGGGATCTTGTTGTTTCCTAGGTCGGCGTTCAATCTTTTGTCCTGAAGTAAACATTATTGATGATCTTATGCGTTCTGGCATCAAATCCACTGAGTAAAAGTAATAACTCATGTTTTGACGTTGACTTTTGGACACGGATCGTAGAACGAGCTTCGTCATGAACTAAAGCATATTCTTAGCATGCTTAGAGTAATATTTCATGGTAATTGTTTATAAAATCTATTTACTACACGTAATTTTTGGTTATCATAATCAGACAAGGTATCACACTCTCGACTGGTCAGCGTAACAGCAATATAAGCACCCGTCCCAGGAGTTTCTTCATCAGGAAAAGTAACAATTAGATCTTGACAATAGTTTTCCCAAGCGCGTGCAATAGGTCTCCAAACATAAAAATAGCTATAACCCCTATGTCTCAATGCATCTCCCGCTTTTGCTATCATTAAAACGTCAATTACCTCTAGCTCATTCTTCAGAGTTGTGACGACATCCAACCATTCCTTAATTGGATCAGTACTTCTATCGGTATCATAGCTTGTAACTTGGAAGGAGGAGTGTACCTGTGTATGTATTCGAACATTTTCGTCTACTGAGAAACTGAATGTTAATTCTTATATTACCCTTGCTTGCCGCGATAGCTCGCCTAGTTGCTGTTGTTGTAGTAAAACTAGAATAATGAGAGTTTCCTGCTTTAAAACTCTTGTGCAATTCTAACAACAATTTCTTTTATTAACAATTACAATCAGGCATGTAACAAAGCTAACCGACTTCTTCGGTTTTTTAACTATAATTTATAGTGCTTACCAAAATACCTCTGTTACCTAAATCTCATTACGGTTACATGAACACACAAGATATAATAAATAAAGTTAATGGTTTGGGAATTTTAGACATGTCAATTAGAGTAACTTAGGTATAATTTAATTTACCTAATGTAAACAAGCCAGTCTGTCTGAAAACAATTATCAATAATTAATATTCTCCTTCTCAAATTGCATCGTTCGGCCTATCCTGATTTTTTTTTTCAACCAGGCCCGGAACGGGGGTTTTTTCCATCCAGTAAAAGCTGACAGCTAACATATATATATATATATATATATATATATATATATATATATATATATATATATATATATATATATATATGGTATGTAAATGGTGTTAGTGTACAAAATAAGGAAAAAAGAACGCTTTTTTTAACTTTGCCAAAGTTAGCTACGCACACTTGAAAATAATGCAAATTGGCAACAGCTTAAGTCAAGAATTTTGCTAGTGGTAAGTTAAAAAACTAAGTTTTTGTACTGGAATGGTTTCGTCCGCAAGTAAAAAATGGGATATATACGAAAATATATACTAAAATGGTTAAAACAAAACATAAATACAACTTGACTATTTGAGATACTTTAAGAATGGAAAAAAAGAATTTTTAGCTTAAATACAGTTCTAAGAATATATAACCACATCTTAACTAAAACAATTTTTAAGTAAAAGAAAATGGTAAGACAAAGACGAAAAAACTATAAAAATGATGAATTTAAAAATTCTATTTTGAAAACAAATGAGTATTACTTTTTACTTTCATTGCTAAAGGAAAATATTGTATCATCATCTTCCAAAATTTTTTGTTTTTTCGTCACGTTTAAGAGCTCAGGTCACTAAAAACGTTGTAGGTTATTTCCGTCGGTCTGTCTGTCGGTCTTTTGCGACAATAGATCTCAAATTTGGCATAGATATAACACCTAATGAGGTAGCAATGATGGCAATATGGTAATTTTTCGGGCTTTTTTGTTGAAATAATAAACAAATATTATGTATAAAACATTACTAGTGAAACATAAAAATGGTTGAAAATAAAAAAATTAAGTTATTTTTTTTATTTACTTTAAATTTGAACGCAAGAAAGAGTGAAAGGGGTAGGGATTATTAAATGTTGTGTAGTCAATTTTTCCTGGTTCTTGACTCGATTATTGGATATTTAATATAAAATAAAGTTTGTAGTGAAAATATATGTGTGTAAGAAATGAGGGATAGGGTTAGAGCGGTAAGCGGTCGTAATATACTATTATTTCAGTGTTTTTGTTTTTTCACTATTTCCAAGTATAGCAAAAATAATATATAGAAGACATTGAGATATGATTACTGAGTAACCAAAAAAAATGATGAATTGAATATAGAATAAGATTTAGAACTACAAACGGTTTAGTTGGTCGAAACTTATTTATACCACAGAAGGTAACTTATTGTATCTACTTTCCTTGCTAATTAGAAGTATTATATTAGTGAGAAAATTACCCTCCGAAGTTTTTGCTTTTCTTTACATCTCAATGACTTTAGATAATGAAAAACATATTTTCCTATTTTCGTCGGTCCGTCTATCTGACTGTTAGCCTGTCGTTCTCTCGATCTGTTGGCATGATTGATCACTCTTGAACGGGATCATAATATAACTTCACATATTAATAAAACCTACAATTTTCAATTGGTATGCTTTCAGGAGAAAGAAGTAAAAGAAGTTAAAAGTTACGTACTTTTTACTTGAAAACGTCAAATTCAGTACTTATTTTTAGAATTATGTTTGCAAGGAAAGTAGTGGGTAAATCATTTTACCGATTTTTTAAATAATTTACAAATTTCGATAATGGATGCTGTTAACAAACTTGGCAAAACAGATCACAGGATTCAGTGTAACATTTAACTGAGGCAAAATTTAGACTTTTGTCAGGAGATCATGAAACGTATAAAATAAGATGAAAGTTTTCTTAACGGTTAGAGCTTTTAGTAAAAAAAATATTCATTTTTGGGCTAACAAAAATCCTCGAACAATATGAGAAATAAAGCCGCCTGACTATCAATCTGTTCGAGTTTACTGCGGTATATTGTACAATTTTTTAATGATATAATAATTTTTAAATGTTTGGAAATAATAACGGAAATTGTAGAAAAATGTAGTACCACATAATATCAAGGAAATAATCTGTTAGAAGAATGGCGCTCCACCAAACAAATTCTCGTAGTAAGCATTTTTTAATTTTAGAGTATATTGTAAAAAGTAATATTTAACTTTTGATGATTCCTTTAAACTTAATATAATCTAGCACGATAATATTCAGAAATTGAGAAACTTCACGCAAAAGAAATAAGAATTACATTTTTAATATTAGATAGTTTTCATAGCT
This sequence comes from Pachyrhynchus sulphureomaculatus, assembly GCA_019049505.1. NCBI lineage: Eukaryota > Metazoa > Arthropoda > Insecta > Coleoptera > Curculionidae > Pachyrhynchus > Pachyrhynchus sulphureomaculatus. The sequence goes on from JAHKBH010002222.1 coordinate 26,351, forward strand.
CTCAAACGTTCTAAAATTTCTTACCTTCTTGTCCGTCAGGTAACGTAATAGGTTCACCACTTTCTCTTCTCCATATAATGTATGGTTCTGGTGATCCAGTGGCTGCACATCTTAAGCTGACATTGGATCCCTCCCGAACGACCATATCAGCGCTTGTGGGATAATCCAAAATATCTGGTGGCACTGAAAAAAAAAAAGTATAAACTGTACAACATGTGAGAAAATACTTGGCTAAGAGTTCCTTAAAAAAATTTTTTGGTAATAGAAAATTCACCATGTTGTTAAACATTAAATGGAAAAAAACCTTGAGTTTTGAGAACATTATTTTTTTTGATATGTACAGAAAAGATAAGTAAAAATTACCATTGTAGCTTGAATTACAGCTAATAATAGGAACATTTTTTATGTATTTGTTACAATGCAACAATAAAATATTTTAAGTAGAATTTTACATAATAGTAGTATTAACGGGGGGGCGGTATCCAACATTGTTGCTGTTATACAACCCCCTAATTATTAAACGTATAAGTTTATCTGTATATAACAATAAGCTAATTTCCTAGAGAAGAAATAACAACTCACTTTTCAGACTAATCTTGGAATAGTAAACACATTTTAAGCAAAGAATTTAACCTCTCTGAAATAAATTATAAGTTATAAGTTAGATCTCTTCGTTGAGCAACGTATCTTTTTAACCGCAATTTAAAAATGGCAGTAGGGGGAGCCCTTTGACATCAGGTGGGGAGTATATTAAAATTTCAATGACTTTATAAGCAAAAGAGCGCTGCAGCCGAGTATGTTTAGGAATGCTAAATAGATCTTTGAAGGTGTATAAAGCCAGTAAATATCAAAGCCTCGTGTAAGCTTCCCAAAAAGGTAGGAAGGCTACTTTACGTTCAGAATTTTATTAACAAGGCAAATGAATTAAACCTGAAAATATTATTCCAAGAAAAATCAGCCAAATTGTTACAAGATATCAGAAATATGCTCGAACTTACACAGATTATAACTCAATGCAGAAATTCAGTAGCTTTTGTAGATTTTGTCTTTTTGCAGCAACGCTGGTCAGTAAAAGTAAATATTGAAGATCTCTTTTCGGATTCTGTCGTATGTACAAGATTCTCTAGTATTCTAAATTCATTTCTGGCATTTTCAGTTTTATATTTTTTGTATCTACATAAGGTTTTATTTTTCAGTTTATACCTGATTTTTAATTATCTAGAAGCTAAGATGCTAGTGGTTTATTCATCTTAGCTGTTTCTAAGGGCTCGTCGTGATTAAAAATAATTACTATACATTTATATTAAAATAATACACCATTTCATCAACATGGCATATTAAATAAAAAAAATAGTCCCAATAAATGTCGTTTAAGTCAACTTTCGTAATTAAAATTTGTAAAATCTCTATATATTTTAAAAAATTGCTGCAGTTTAAATTTAGGTATTTTTGATTTACAATGTACTAGAAAACGATCAGATATACTTTCCATATTTAAGACTCCTGCGTGAAACACAATATCAGGATTGGAAGAAATTATTAAATTTAATAATGTCCATGACTCATTAATAATTCGAGTAGGTTCAAAGTTATATATATCAGCTACACCATATTTTCTTAAAAGGTTTTTTTAATGACAAGCAACCTTAGTTAAATGATGAAAATTGTTAGGCAAGAAGTCAACATAAAAAATCTCCCCCGAAAACAACGTAATCATATGTAGGAACTTATTGTGGAGGCCAGTAAATCGTTCCCAACCAAAGTGTTTTACCTGTGGTTCGGCGAGAAATTCATAGCTGTTCCAAAGCTCTATGAACACTGTCAATGTTAAGAACCTTGACATTAAACGATATTTAGTGTACGAAACATTTATAAGATCACTTCGGTACCTGTCTATTCATCTGTCACACCCGATTTTCTCTATTTGGCACAGAAAGTTGAAATTTAGCACTAATATAGGAATTGACGGCCCCATCAGAGCCGTGTAGTTTTAAAAGTTAAATTTTGACGTAAGGGATTAGTTTTGAGGGGTAAATTTTGAGAAGAAAAAAAAAAATTTTTACCAGGTCATCGAGTGGTCGAGTGGGGTGTCAAATGAAAGCTTGTAAAAACAAGAGTTTAAATAAATATTTATATATATATATATATATATATATATATATATATATATATATATATATATAAATATATATATATATATATACATATATATATATAATATATATATATATATATATATATATATATATATATATTACATATATATATATATATATATATATATATATATATATATATATATATACATATATATATATATATATATATATATATATATATATATATATATATATATATATATATATACATATGGGTCTAGCACATGTGCTGCAGGGAAATCCCTTATGAGCTACAGGAGCGACATGTGTGCGGAAAAAGCGACTCACGTTGTTCTTGAATCGCTGTAAATTTTACATGATGGGAAACATTCCTGGGCAAATTATTTCAAAGGGATGATGTTCTCCATATAAAAGACTGCTTGAAAAGCATTGTACGAGAAGTAACAAGCTGAACCTGATACTGATGTGAAGTATTAGTGCGACGTGTATTTCTAACATGCACCGCTCTGGGAGGAATTAAACGGACCACTTCCTCCGAACACTTGCCATGAAAATAGTTGTAGAATAGACTCTAGTGGCCGTGCCAACGAATCAAGAACTCCGGTCAGTTCCGGGTCTCCAGTCAGACGAACAGCTCTTCTGCAAAACCAAGAATCCAGCAAACGCAGCGTATGTTTGGGAGCAGAGCCCCAAACATGGGAGCAGTATTCCGTAGTTGGTCGAATCTGAGCTTTGTAAAGAATCAACAGTTTTTGTGGAGTGTAAAGCTTTCTGATTCGAAATAATATTCCCAACTTTTGAGAAGCTCTCCTTACTATGCCTACAACATGTTCATGTCAGGACATACTTGCTCCCAAATAAGGCCCAACAAATTGAGTGACGATGTTAGAGGAATGGAGTGCCCCGACATAACTATGTCGGGTTCAGTAACGTTAACTTTTTTTAGTAAAAAACTGCCCCCTAAGTTTTTGTAGCGTTAAATTTCACTTGGTTACTGTCATCCCAAGATAGAATTTTTTCCAGGTCTTTATTGAGTTGGATGACTTCCTGCTGGCTGCGGATATTCGTCTGAGGAGTCGATGTCCGAGCATTCAAAGTGAAAGTGAAGAGATATGCGTACTGCCATCTGCAAAGCTGCAGATTGGATCCCCGGTCTTTTCCAGCAGATCGTTAATGTAAATGAGAAAGACAGTAGGAGCTAGGGGTACACCGGCGTTGACGGTGAAAGTGTTAGAAAGAAACCCGTCGATTGCCACTCGTAAAGAACGCTCTCTGCGGAAACATGAAAGCCACAAACAGAACTTTTCAGATATACCAGAAGAGCATAGCTTAGCCAACAATCCATCGTACCAAAAACGGTCGAATGCCTTGGATATATCAAAAGCAACCGCTCAAGATTCTCCAAAGTGTTCAATTGCGTTTGTTCCAAACATGTGTTACATAAGTCAGAAGATCTCCTGTTGATCTATGTTTACGAAAGCCATACTGGTGGTCGCTATTAATGTTGAATCCTTCAAGATATTTTAGAAGATGCTGATTGATAAACTTTTCCATGATTTTCGATATTATTGAAAGCAGTGCGACTGGTCGGTAGTTCTTTGGCAAGGTCTTCTTGCCTTTTTAGGTATCGGCTGAACTGTGGCGCACTTCCAGCAGGAAGGAAATATTTCCTTTCTGTAGGATAGGTGGAAAAGTCTACAGAAAACTGGTATTAGTTCCCTCGCACAGTTTTTAAGAACTATGGCAGGTATTTTGTCAGCGCCAGAAGCTTTTTTGGTGTCTAGTTTCATTAAAAATACGTTTTATGATACGCTGTCTGAAGATAATATCGGTCATCCTTGACTGCACTATGGGAATAGTAGGTGGTCTTTTTCCTTTGAAATCGACAATATAATGTGAAGCAAAGAGTTAAGCCAGCAAGTTCGCTTTCTCATCAGGTGTTGCAATAGAATTACGTGGCCGTATGACTGGTAGTATGGTGAATTTGGTGAAACTTTGACTAACTGCCTTAGCGACTGAACAAAAGGACCTGGGATTGTTGGAACAAGCGACAAGTTTGTTTCTAATTCGTTGATTGTGTGCCTTCTTGGTTTCGTCGATAATTTCTTTGCATCTATTCCAGGCACGAATAAAGATGTTACGATTTATGGCGTTAGGATTTTCAAGCTATTGTCAGTAGGTAAGGTGTTTAGAAGCAACAGCTTCCTTGCATTTTCGGTCAAACCAAGGCATTTCATCGAAAAAGGAATGTAGGCTTCTATACCAGCCAAAATATCATCGGAAATTTCCCTGGCACAGTCAGATGAGTCGTCGGATCGAAAACAAACGTCTAAACAAGGGGAAGTTCGAAAATATTTCACGAGATCTTTCCATTTAGTAGATTTGTAGGGCCAAATCTTACGCGATTTAGGCGCCTCTCTGTCACTGATTGGTAGGATGCTCGATGTCGAAAGCGGTTGGAAGAACCTAACGGCGGATTTACGGTGACCGTGGAAATCTCTGGATCGGTGGTTAAAAACAGATCAAGAAGACTGGCCAACTCCCCGTCTCGATGGTTCATCAATAAGCTGAGTTAAGCCACGAGTGATTGAGAATGATTCAACTTCACGACCTTGTTCGTCGGTATTATTTGAATACTTAAGCCAGTTAATATTGTGGAGATTAAAGTTACCCAGGATGACAATTTCTGCATTTGGTTATTTAATTTGTAAATAATCGATGGTGTCTGCAAGAGAAGCGAAAAGTATTCTAAAGTTAGTATCACTTAGTGGTCGATAGAGAATGCAGCTGAACCTTGTGTTTTACTGAGTCGTTATTTTTAACCACATAACATCAAAATTTGGAGGCTCCAGAGCCTCTTCTTGTTGGCAAGAGAGGTCGCTTCTGACAAAAAGACAGATTCCAAAATTACGTCTAAATCGGGAGTAGAAGTCGTACCTAGGATAAAGATAGTTGACTCTGCTGGTCGATGAACTGACCTTGGTTTCACAGAGAGTGAGTACATGAGGTTTATTTGATGCAGGTATTGGTGCACTGAATTTATGTACGAGTTTAAATCTGGTATGTTGCAAAAATCTGTTTTAGAATTATGATCTATGCATGTCGACGTCCCTGAACTAGCCCCCGCCTGGATATCCGAAAGGGGGGCTAATTTACCTCCGGAATTTTTTGTGTCTAGGTACCTTATCATGCTATTTGGTCCCACAGTCCGGGGCATCGGCATGGCCACGAAACGTTAAGCAACTTTAGCCTAAGCCGATACGATGGTAACACACCAGGCGATGCCATTGATTTATTACAATAAAGTTGTTTTAATATATTAGAACTTTTGGTCATACTTAAAGTTTCTTTATTCACCCTCCCAGAAGTCTGTGTTTTCACCTGTAGACTAGGCTTTATTATTGCTGCTTTGGGTGAGATATTCAAACATAAAATAACCGAAACTCTTCAGTTGTTTCTGAGCTTTAAAAGCTCCATTTCTTTTATAGTTATTTTTAAAATTGAGTATAACTCAGGGGTTTTCTTTTCGGTTCTTTCTCCATTTCTAAACTATCCAATTCTAGCAGTCATATGATATGTGTCCTCTTTTGCCATTTCCGATAACCTGTGTACATAAAGGGTATTTTTCTTAGCAGAGTGTTCCAGCTTGTCATACTTTTTATTTAGTCTAATTATTCATTTGTAATTTACGGAAATGTGATCATTAAAAAGCTCTAACCGATATGACATGTCCTCTAATCCAAAGTCTAATTTATTTAAACTTTGGTTTATTTCAGCTTCTATTTGAGCGCAAAAACTGGAACAAACAAAACTTACTTATCAACTTATCGATATCATCACCCATATCACTAGACCCTCCACCTCTCGATTTTATGCCAGAACCACCAACCATTGTCGATGCGAACGATATAATCAAATGTTTAATTGGCAGATTTTGAGGTTAGTTTCTGTTTTAATAATTATTTTTATTAATTCTTCTATTATGTGTTTTATCTAATCTATACCGACACGCTGGTTTTCAATACTTTATTCAGTGCTACACTACGACTTTGGCGATTAAAAAAAACTGGAGCACACTACTTCACACGCACGCAATTTAAAATGCCTTAATTTGCATAACACTGACTTGTAGTCGCGCATATGTCCCAGCACCCAGACGGATATAAAAAAATAACATCTTTTAGCAACTGGGCTTCTTTACGGGAGGCCCTTTTTGTCAAAAATGTTCACCCTTGTCATCGATTTTTTTAAGCTTCAATGTAGAATAGGGCTCTTTTCTGTGAAAAAAATCCTGTTCTCCCGTTAGTCTATTTTTAAAAGATTTGTAAGTTTCCAGAATTCCACTGTAAGGGGTTCGTTTTTGAAAAAAAAACTGGCATAAACTAGTAACCATTTTTTATTTTTGCTATGTTTTGTGGGTTTCAAGCTTTAAGAGTTCCTGTAGAAAATTAGCATTTTTCATTAAGAATCTTGCCGGTGGTTGCTTAATACCCACCGTTTGTCGATTGACACTCCCTTTCGTAAGTAAACCTTTTTTCCTTGAAAAACAATAGTTTTCTGTATAAATATGCCATCCTCCACGATGCACAATAGAGACAGTAAATAATTTTTTGAAAAAATTCATTTTTTGACAGCAATTTTCAAGCAATCTCAATATGTATTTTAAATCTGCGTTCTTCAGATTTCTCTATAGATATAGCCGATTTTTGATTATTTATGGTGGTTTTTACAAATTCATCAATATATGTTGCTTTTTTTTTTTTTTCAAAAAAACACCTTTTTAGGTCATAAAATAAGTCATAGTTATGCAATTTCCAAGTAATCTTAATATTTTTTTTTATGAGCTTTGTTTTTGATTTGAACTCATTTTTCAATAAATATAGTTTTTAGCCATTTACATCAACAACATCAAATCTAGCATAACTCTATGAAAAGAGGAAAAATGATCAGATGAACATTTCCTAAACTTAAGGTTTTTAAACCAAGAACTCTGTGGTCAATCTGCCCAGACAGATCTATAGAAAAATCAAAAAAGTAAATTTATAAAAAAAAAATATTGAGATTCCTTGAAAATTGAGTGAATGAAACTCATTTTATTGCCTAAAAAAACGTGTTTTTTTTGGAAAAAAGCAATATATATTAATAAATTAGTAAAAATTATGGAGAATAGTTAAAAACCCGCTCAGACAGATCAATAAAGAAATCAAGACTAAAGATTTCTGCAGTATAAAACTAGTAATTAAGTTAAATTCGAGTGCAAATAAACTATCCGGAAAGCAAGCAGTTTGTTTTACCTAAAATTAATTCTGTATTCGGATTAAATTTATCCATCTAATACCTGATAACTATACTTATATTCTCGCCTTAATACACAGAGTGTTTATCGTCTTCATGCTGTTTTCGTCATTCCAAGAAACTCTTATGTCATTCAAAAACTAAAGTTTATCACCTGTGTATTAAGGCGAGAATATAAGTATAGTTATCAGATATTAGATGGATGAATTTAACCCGAATGAATTTTAAGTAAAACAAACTGCTTACTTTCCGGATAGTTTATTTGCACTCGAATTTAACTTAATTACTAGTTTTATACTGCAGAAATCTTTAATCTTGATTTCTTTATCGACCTGTCTGAGCGGGTTTTTAATTATATATATACACGTATATATATATATATATATATATATATATATATACTATTATATATATATATATATGTATAGTATATATATATATATATATATATATATATATACACGTATATATATATTATATATATATATATATATATATATATATATATATATATATATATATATATATATATATATAAATATATACATATACACTAAGTAAACTAAAATAATCCGCTTTTTTCGGGTACCCGAGATCAACTGTGTACGACATTGTGCTAAATATAATACTTCTGAGAAGGCACACACGAGCCATTTAGTCCAGAACTGGTTATCGGATAACGTGAACATGTTCCGGTCTAAATAGTTCTGGCCCCCCAATAGTCTGGATTTGAACCCTCTCGACTACTATGTTTGGAGCATAATTGAAAAACTTACTAACAAGTCCAGAGACCCTAATGTGGCATCTTTACGCACTACTATCGAAGCAGTAATTGCCAATATGGACAGCGCTGCTTTAAAGAGAGCGTGCGAGCGCTTCAGGCCAAGGATGGAGGCGGTGATTGCGGCTGAAGGAGGTTATATCGAATAATTCCACTCTGGATAGGTCACAAAACTGACATGCAAAAACATTTTTTTTTCATTTTAATGTTTTGACGAATAAAATTTTCTTTAAAACAATGTTTAATTTGTCCGGATTTAAGCACCGCACCCTGTATATATATACATATAATATATATATATATAAATATATATATATATATATATATATATATATATATATATATATAGATGGATAAATTTAACCCGAATGAATTTTAAGTAAAACAAAACTGCTTACTTTCCGGATATTTTATTTGCACTAGAATTTAACTTAATTACTAGTTTTATACTGCAGAAATCTTTAATCTTGATTTCTTTATCGACCTGTCTGAGCGGGTTTTTAATTATTCTCCATAATTTTTACTAATTTATTAATATATATATATATATATATATATATATATATATATATATATATATATATATATATATACATACATATATATATATATATTATATATATATATATATATATATATGTATACACAATAAATCAATTTTGAAATTTCTTCTCATTTACCCTTTATATTTTTGAGCATAAAAATTTGAAATACACTATCTCAAAGCACTATATATATATATATATATATATATATAATATTATATATATATATATATATGTATGTATATATATATATATATATATATATATATATATATATATATATATATATATATATATATATATTAATAAATTAGTAAAAATTATGGAGAATAATTAAAAACCCGCTCAGACAGGTCGATAAAGAAATCAAGATTAAAGATTTCTGCAGTATAAAACTAGTAATTAAGTTAAATTCTAGTGCAAATAAAAATATCCGGAAAGTAAGCAGTTTGTTTTACTTAAAATTCATTCGGGTTAAATTTATCCATCTAATATCTGATAACTATACTTATATTCTCGCCTTAATACACAGGTGATAAAACATTAGTTTTTGAATGACATAAGAGTTTCTTGGAAGGACGAGAACGGCATGAAGACGATAAACACACTGAGATCAAGAAAAATTTAAATATTACAATTGACTAAACGATTTCCCTAAAATTAATTGCTAATGGTGATGAGACATGTTGTCTTCAATGTGAGCTACGAGCAAATTATTAATGTGCAAAATCGAAGTCACAATCATCACCGTCTGAAGATTGGAACAGTTTCAATGAAAATCAAAATAATGCTCATGTTTTCTAAAATAGTAAAGCTATTCTTTATTTTAAATTTGTTCCAACGGGTCAAGCTATCAACATTTGATATTGTAATCCAGATAGCTGATGCTTTGTACACGGTAATGCTCCAAGTATACCTTATTGTTTATCAGTTTTTTGGCTCCTAATCGAGCCTGTTTTTGAATCATTTAACCGTTACCTGATTTAAACATTTCACTATTCACTGTTCACTGTTCTTAGAAACTAACTTGAAGTTAAAAATATTCTTGTTCGAGAATATAGCATTTAAAAATCTACTACAGTTGCTGTACGGACAGTACCATACAATAAACTAGAAAATTCACCTGAATCATTATTAAATCGTCATAAAAAGGGGCGTTAAATTAGAGGGAGAATATTCTGAATAAAAAAAAACTGAAAATATGTGCAGTCTGGAAATAATCGCATTTACCTACCGGCATCTATTTCTTTATTTGTTTGCTGCTTTATCTTTACCTCTGCCTTGACACTAGTTTTACTTTAGTGAATTGTTTGGTATACATTTATAAAGAAATCTTATGTTTTCCAAAGATTGACTTTTTTACGATTGAATTTAAATCGGTTCACGGGTTAAAAACTGACTAACTTTTAGTCTTTAGTGGTCTTTTAATGCAAATTGCTTTTTAAAACAAAATATATGTATATCATTTTGACTTCTCTTTCTAAAGGAAAGTATTCGTGAAAAATCAAATTGTATCGGCACGATAACTCTCAAACGAAATGAGATATCGATTTAAAATTTGGAGAAAAGGAGAATGAAATGGAGTTTTTTTGAGCAATATAGCATAAGAAAAAGGAAATGAAAGGGATATAGGTCTATACATTTTCTATATTTTCAACCTTATTATAAGAATTGTTCCTGGTTTTTAATTGGAGTGAAGAACAAATATTAAGTATAGTGTTTAGGGAATTAAAAGATGAGATAAAGGGGTTGTTGTTATTTACTTACGTGGGGTCCTAGAATTCGAAAAATCGCAGATGTACGAGTATATTTCAAATATTTTTGCTCAAAATATAAAGGGTAAATGAGAAGATATTTCAAAATTGACTTATTATATATACATATATATATATATATATATATATATATATATATATATATATATATATATATATATATATATATATATATATATATATATATCATATCAAACGGTGATAATCGTGACTTCGATTTTGCATTTTGATACTTTGCTCGTAGCTCATTAAAGACAACATATCTCATCACCATTGGCATTTAATTTTAAGGAGTTTATATTGGTTTTCGAGGCTTGTACGATTTCCCTGAAATTTTGCATTCCGAGTGTGCAAAATTTTGCCTAAATCTTTGTTTTGCCTAAATCTTCTTCCGAAATCGTTAGCATTGCTTCTCTGTTAGCGTATTCGAAGATGTTCAGTAATATTTTGTAATCATTTGTCACAAATTCACGAACTCGTCTGATCAATTCATATAAATTTATCGGCTAAAAGAACATGAAATTTTAATAATATACATATGTGTATATAGCTACTCTCTAAGCTTTGCGCACTGGCATTATCGTAATGAATGAGGTTTATCCGAGGTGCGTTTATTGTTGGGAGACGCTAAGTCAGAAGATTTGCGATATTCGCATTTTTTTTCAATTGGTTAAAGGCGACGCCCCCCACCACGTGGGCTCCTGGCGAGCAAACGACATATATGCGATAAGTCGGAGTTCTTAAGGTTCGAACTTACGCAATTAGATCCTATCTACGACTAAAGAGGCATTTAAGGGGGTTAGTTCCCCCTTAGAGTGTGGTGTAAGAGGTCTGAGAAAGCTCCGGTTCGGGCTATTGGAGGTGTTTGGGCTTCCATCATGGCAAGCATGAATTATTCTTCAGATTTAAAAGATGGAGAGAGAAAACAGAGAGACTGATAATTTTGTAAAAAGAGGAAGATTCTGGAAACTGGATCAAGATCTGATGAGGAGACTGATTATTCTAAAGAATCAAGCATTTTATGCTAAGCTATATCAAAAATTACAAGCAACGGTTAATGGCCAATCTAAAGATATTAAGAAAAAATTAGTAAAGATGTCAGAATAGCAAAAAGTGCTATTGGAAAGATGGATAAATTACATTCGCAAGTAGAAGACAGGAATAGATGGCGTTAATGTAAAGGATATTTTGAAGAGGCAAGATATGGTAAAATAGTGTAAGAGTCCACTAAAAAATTAGAGAAAATAAATAAAAATAATGGAACAAAGAGATGCACACAAACGCTAGCGTAACTAGTCTTAATGCAGCTGCTAGTGTCAAAGTAGTAGAAATCAAAAACCTGATAGCGGCTAGTAAAAACTTTAAAGTTGTATTGACGTCGGAAAATAAAATTACTGAAGAACAGTTTATTAAAGGACCGTAAAATTCAGTATTAGGCCAAATATAATAGTTTTTTTTCAGGTCTTACAAATTGTACGCAAATAAAGATAACAAAGTTATAATAGAATCTAGCGACAACTGTTTGAGAAACTAGATGAAAATGGGTATTGTAAACACAGATAGAAATAATGAATCCTAGATTGGCTGTTTATAATGTTCCGGCTGAAAATTGATAGGGAGAGATTAGCGGCAGAGATAATTGGGCAGCATTGTAGACTTAGAAGACATTACAGATGGACAAGCACCTTATATAAAAGCAATCTAACCAATTTTGGGCCCAGAGACGACAAGAACTTTGTATTATTGGGTTAATTCAAGGTGAACCCACCAACACGCAAGAAACTCTTAGAGAAGAGAACGATATATTAGGATGGCACTCTTGTAACGATGAGGACAAGATATATTTAACAAAATGTTAATAACTGTCAAGGTGTACGGACATACAACTAAATGGAATTAAAAAAGCACATGTGGGCATTGTACTGGAAAGCATGATACCTAGACAATCCACAGTAAAAGATAAACCGGAAGTGGATGCATTCAGGCCAGGCACAGACGGATAACAAGCCAAACCAAGAGACAGTAGATGTACTGCGTATAAAAGGCGAATGGAACTCTTTGTTGCATAATATTGATTTCAATTGGGGATGAAAAATGAAGTTTAGTACGACGGAAAAGGAAAAGAATAGTGCAACAAAATTTACATCATCGAATATAATGCAACAACTATTGCCCGCATTAGGGGGGGGGGAGCATGCGGTAAAAACAAAAATCGATATTTTTATTGATGCAAGGAGCCATATTGTCAGAGGAACGAACTGTAGGAAAATTTACAGTACCACACAAAGTTTAGAAACACAAGATTGGTCGTATTAACGATGTTTTCATAAATGTATATTATTATGAATCATTCGCTTGCGGTGTTAACGCTCAATCAGCATTGTGGAGAGTCATATGACTACAGTATTCGTAATCTACTGATAAGAAATGAAAAATTTGTATTCAGCAGATGTTCTAGGTTACGTAGCACAAGAAATTTTATACTCAAAAATGAATTGGACAATATAAAACAGGGTGACTGGAAAATAAACGCAAGGATGTCTGTCCTTGATAGGCGTTAGGGTGACAGTAATTGCGCATCATACCCAAATTGGTTTGATAGGAGAACGAATGAAAGAGGAGCAGCAATAGATAAATTTTGCACCATTAATGAATTATTAACTTTTCAATTCAACCAGCCAGGAATTGTACACATTTGAAGGTATACATGGAAAAAGTAATAATAGACATTAACAATCTAAGGATTCAAATAAACGAGATAGAAAACTGGAAAGTGCAAGAAAAAAACGCTGAGTGGATCATAGACTAATATCATTACAGATCAACTTGGAAGCGCTGCTACACGAAGGACATCGATATGCTATGATTAAAGACAAAATGTGTCGGGAGAGCCGTGGATATCACAACAGAAGGTCTAAATAAGATTGAAAGGACATAATATGGGATCCAAGCAGATAACTTGGAGCGTAGAGTAATTACTTAACTATTATGAAGTTACTCAAAATTGGTAACTAAATAAGTTTCATTCCGTTAAGGGAAATCTAATATTAATAAGTTAAATATGGTTGGTGTGAAATGCTCGAACGGAGATAAGAGAAGAACAATAATAAACTGAGAGAAAAAAAAAAGTGAACAGGATGCAAATATAAAGTGGAAATATGCAAAGAGGCGCTAGGGACGGCAAAAGAAAAATTTAGAGAAAGAGGTATATAAATTGCAACTGGACCGGGGTAATAAGAAACACTGGAAACTTTGAGGATATCACTGAAGCAATAATGATGGAATTCTTTCCTGATGATAATCCTGCCAATGACATAGCACGGCAAAGTATTATAAGTGATCAGAAGAAACATTACATGGATCCGGGAACAGAGATAGAATACCTGAATAGGGAACGGGTGGGAAGAATACTTACTCAACATCAACACTAAGAAAGCACATGGGCCCTGGTGAAACTCCTGGTTATAACGATAAGGGTTACTGCAGTAATTATAGCAGACTATATTACAAGGATATTCAATGACTCCCTAAGAACTCGTTTATTTCCCGGAAATGTGGAAAATAGGAGTTATTAATAACTATCCCAAAGCCTGGGAAGGTAGAAAATGATATTAAGACATTAAAACCACTAACAATTTTCTTATTTTGGGGAAAGAACTAGAATATTTTATTAAGAATAAACTATTAAGAATGGAAGAAGAAGACAACGTAAATTTTTCATCATCGGAACCAGTATGGTTTTGTAAAAGGGAAGAGGAAACTAAAGAAATAATTCAGCAAGTTTTGGAGGACGTAAAGAAGTCAGAATTTAAATATAAAGTTGCTATTTTCATGATCATAAAAGGAACCTTTAACAACGTTTGGTAGCCAGCAGTAATTGAGTTTACTTAAGATAAAACAAATACCTTAAATACATATCTGATACTATAAATAACTATCTGGAAGATAGGAAAACAGAATTTGAATTAGGATCAGCTAAAGAAAAGCAAATACCTACAACGAGGATGTCCACAGGGAGCCAAACTTGGTACAAACATATGGAACTTAGTGGTAGACATTTTGTTAACTGAAATGCATAAGAACGACGAGTATACTAACAAGGGCGTATGCTAATGACATCGTAATAAATACAGGAGCAAATAAGAGACGAGATCTAGAAAGGAAAATGAATACGGCCCCTTGAAATAGTAAATTGAATGGGCTGAAAGGAATAAGGTAGAATTTTCGTAAATAAATATAATTATATGGTTTTCAGCGAACATAAGCTAACAAGAAATCCTATGATTAGGGGGGCTTGGAAATGGCAGAATGGCAAAAATATCTGGGCATCACACTGGATCCTAAATTGAGCTTTCAATTGCATCTTAAAATTAAAAGTGATAAAGCAAAAAACATATTCCATTGAATAAGAAGAGCATTAGCTTATAGTTATATATATATATAAATATATATATATATATTATCCTATATATATATATATATATCTATATAGATATATATATATATAATATATATATATATATATATATATATATTGGTATATATATATATATATATATATATATATATATACAAATTAAGAAAAGCTATCGAGATAAAAACAGAAAAAAAAACTCTGCTGTGCTGATTAAATGACAGGAATTGATACAAAGGGCCAAAAGACATATTATACACAATCCTTAATAAAATAACAACAAATGTAAATGATATATTTTGAAACACCTAACATACAAAACAAAAACAGAAAATAAAGAACATCTTAATAGAACCATCAAAATACACCGACGCCGACGTGTTTATAACTTTGAAGGTGCGTATTTCCGCGAATCCTAAAATAGGTTTTATTTATTTGTTATTGTTATTATGTCTTTTTAGAAAGTGACATATATAGTGATAAGTAAAAAATTTTAAAAAAAAACTAATAAAGAACTATATTTTTAGCGTCAACATCAACGTCAAAAAAAAGAATAAATAAATAATCGTTTCATTACCGAAACCTACATATATAATATATCTATATTTATGATAGTATATATTATATATAATATATATATATATATATATATATATATATATATATATATATTATATATATATATATGTATATCATATATATATATATATATAATATATATATATATGTTATATATATCATATATATATATATATATATATATATAACTATATATATATATATATATATGAACGCTAATATATCTGTTATACGTTCTCCCCTATATATATATAGTATTATATAGTATATATGATATATATATCGTATATATATTTATATATATATATTATTAATTCGATATTTTTTATATGGGTTATTTAGGTTCGCTAATGGAACGATTATTTTGTTATATTTATTATGTTTCTTTTTTGGTTGATGTTTCTTTTTTTTTTTTTTTTTTTTTTTTTTTCGCCCAATTTTTCGGCCATTTTGAAAGTATCATATCTTATATTTCTTGAAAGTGTACTCGATGGTGTGATACAGTATCGCACCGCTGATGGCGCTGCCAAAAATAATGAATATGCAAAACATTATGCATTCGTTTATTTAAAATTTAAACATTTAACATAATTAAACTTTAAATATTTAACAAAATTTAAACTTAAGCATTAACTTAAGTTTAACAAATTAAACTTAAACATTTAAACAAAATTTGAAAACTTAAACAGAGTATACAAAAATTTAAGCTTAAACAGTATATACCGCCACCCCACCCCCAAGTAGTCCACACCGCACCCGACGCGTGCTCCGCCAACCACATCAGCAGCCCCATCAGGAGCGACGACTGACAGTCATCATCGCTCCAGATGAAGCCAACACAGTCACAGCAACACGCGCGCCTAGCGCAATAATCAAAGCGACCGGCGCAGCGGCTACCCACAGGCCAAATAGTGTCTATTGTATTGAACAAAATTGACAATACCCAGCAGATACTCACCATGACACTAAAACACTCCACCCCGCCACCCCGATGCGCGCTCATCCGCCAACCACATCAGCCCCACCAGGAACGATGACTGCCCAGTCATCATCGCTCCCCCGACCACGGCAACACAGCCAGCTAAACGCACACTAAAAGCAAAAAGCAAACTCACCTGGCTCCACCGGCGACACACGCCGAGCAATAATCATTCGGCCAATTTAACACTATTATTGTCCATATAAAAGGTTCAACTGAAACATACACACACAACAAGAACATTTCTTTAAGAAGTACAGTTTGGAATACTTGTCGGCGTTCCATATCCTTAATGAAATCTTCTAGAATGTGAGTTTTGATTTTATGTCACATAGCGCTCTTGTTATTCGACTAGCCTTAATGTTTCTCTACATCTTCTTCTTTCGTGCTTCCTTCTTCATTGCAGCTGTCAGTCTCCTTCTGGTTCTTATATATGCTTCGCAATGGTAAATTCAGTTGGAATGGATTATCTTCTTCTTCCCTCCTTACACAGTTTTGCAATTGTAGATGTCTTGGAAATTGTCCATGCCCGTTAGTATTTGGACTACTTTGCGGTTTATTTGTAAATTGATAGTTTGCCTTTCTATAATATTGGTATGAAGTGAATGTAGTTCTTCCCCTTATCAGTTTCTTTCCCCCTGTGTTTGCCCACCTCCGTAAAATGTTCTATCTCTGAGCAGCCTGCCTTTTAATTCTTTCTTACTTAACTTTGGAGTATTGTAGTAATTCAAATTCATCATCTACAATGTCTTCCTATTTTTTTGTTTAATCACGTCTAGCCTACATGCTCGAGTAATGATCCCTCTCGTTGACTGGAGGTTTTTGTCTAGTTGTTTTTAGTTATGTCTCTAAAACCCCTTTAGAACAATAGTAGAATAACGGAATAATACCAGCCTCAAAAATTATCTTGCGGTTTTTTGTTGTTTATATTGGTACATTCCAGATAATGCTCTTTCTTATTCAATGGAATATGTTTTTGCTTTATCACTTTTAATTTTAAGATGCAATTGAAAGCTCATTTAGGATCCAGTGTGATGCCGCCAGAAATATTTTTGCCAATCTGCCATTTCCAAGCCTAATTATAGGATTTCTTGTTAGCTTATAGTTCGCTGAAAACCATATAATTATATTTATTGTACGAAAATTCTACCTTAATTCCTTTCAGCCCCATTCATTTACTATTTCAAGGGCCCGCATTCATTTTCCTTTATATAGATCTCGTCACTATTTATTTGCTGCTCTGTATTTATTACGATGTCATTAGCATACGCCCCTTGCTGTATACTCGTCGTTCTTATGCATTTCAGTTAACAATCATGTCTACCACTGAAGGTTCCATAAGTTTTGTATCCCTGTGGACATCCTCGTTGTAGGTATTTGCTTTTTCTTAGCTGATCCTTAATTCAAATTCTATTTTCCTATCCTCCAGATAGTTATTTATAATATCATATATGTATTTAGGTACTTGTTTTATCTTAAGTAACTCAATTTACTGCTGGGCTACCAACGTTGTTAAGGTTCCTTTATGTCCATGAAAATAGCAACTTTATATATTAAATCTGACTTCTTTGATGTCCTCCAAAAACTTGCTGAATTATTTCTTTAGTTCCTCTTCCCTTTACAAAAACCATACTGGTTTCGATGATGAAAATTTACGTTGTCTTCTTCCTTCCATTCTTAATAAAATATTCTAGTTCTTTCCCAAAAATAAGAAAGAAGTGGTTAGTGTGCTTAATGTCTTATATCATTTTCTACCTTCACCAGGCTTTGGGATAGTTATTAATATTCTATTTCCTCCACATTTTCGGGAAAAATAAACGAGTCTTAGGGGAGTCCATTGAATATCCTTGTAATATAGTCTGCTATAATTACTGCAGTAACCCTTATCGTTATACCGCAGGAATTTCATCAGGGCCATGTGCTTTCTTAGTGTTGCCCCCCCATGTTGAGTAAGTATTCTTCCACCCCTTCCCTATTCAGGTATTCTATCTCTGTTCCCAGATCCATGTAATGTTTCGTTCATCTGATCTCTTATAATACTTTGCTGTGCTAAGTCATTGGCAGGATTATCATCAGGAAAGAATTTCCATCATTATTGCTTCAGTCATAATCCTCAAAGTCTCCAGTGATTCTTATACTCAGTCCCCCTGCTCGTCAAGCCCTCCTTTTAGTTGAGATTGTAATATATTATTGTTCGTCTTCTTCTCTGGACCAAGGATTATTCGACAAATTTTCTTTTATGAAATTCTTCCACGAGTTCTTTTTTTGCATTTATCTCTACCTCTTTCCTAAATTTTTCTTTTTGCCGTCCATACGCCTCTTTGCATATTTCCCTTATATTTACATCCTGTTCACTTTTTTTTTTCTCAGTTTATTATTGTTCTTCTTATCTCGCTTTCGAGCATTTCCACACCACCATATTGACTTATTAATATAGATTTCCCTTAACGGCAACGATGAAGCTTATCTTTGTTACCAATTTGAGTAACTTCATAATAGTTAATAATAACTCTACGCTCCAAGGTATCTGCTTGGATCCCATATTATTGTCCTTTCAATCTTATTTAGACCTTCTGTTGTGATATCCACGGCTCTCCCGACACATTTTGTCTTTAATCATAGCATATCGACTGTCCTTGTGTAGCAGCTTCCAAGTTGATCTGTAGTGATATTAGTCTATGATCAACTCAGCGTTTTTTCCTGCACTTTGCCAGTTTTCCTATCTCGTTTTATTTGAATCCTTAGATTTTTGTTATGTCTATATTATCTTTTTCCATTTATACCTTCAAATGTGTACAATTCCTCTGGTTGATTGAAATAAAATAATTCATTAATGGTGCGAAATTTATCTATTGCTGCTCCTCTTTCATTCGTTCTCCTATCAAACCAATTTGTATGATGCGCATTACTGTCGCGCGCCTATCAAGGACAGAATCCATTGCGTTTATTTCCATCAACCTGTTTTATATTGTCCAATTCATTTTTGAGATAAAATTCTTGTGTACGTAACCAGAACGTCTGCTGAATACAAATTTTTATTCTTATCAGTTAGATACGAATACTGTACGTCATATGATCACGCTCCACAATGCTGATTGAGCGTTAAAACCGCAAGCGTAGGATTCATAATTAAATATGCATTTATTGAAAACGTCGTATACGGACCAATCTTGAGTTTCTAACTTTGTGTGGTACTGTAAATTTTTCTACAGTCGTTCTCTGACAATATGGCTCCTGCATCAATCAAAATATCGATTTTTTTGTTTCTACCGCATGCTCTATATGCGGCCAATAGTTGCATTATATTCATGATGTAAATTTTTTGTTGCGCTATATTCTTATCCTTTTCCTCTGTACTATTCCATTTTCATCCCCGATATCAATATTAGCAACAAAGAGTTCCATTCGCCTTTTATACGCAGTATATCTACTGTCTCTTGGTTTGTGCTTGTTATCGTCTGTGCCTGCCCTGAGTGCATCTGCTTCCGGTTTATCTTTTACTGTGCCTTGTCTAGTATCATGCTTTCCAGTACAATGCCCACATGTGCTTTTTTAATTCCCATTTAGTTGTATGTCCGTACCCTTGACAGTTATAACATTTTGTTAAATATATCTTGTCCTCATCGTTTACAAGAGTGCCATTCCCAAGTATATCGTTCTCTTCTCTAAGAGTTTCTTACGTGTTGGTGGGGTTTCACCTCAATTACCCCCAATATACAAAGTTCTGTCTCTCTTGGTCCAAATTTGTAGATTGCTTTTAATAAAAAGGTGCTGTCCTTCTGTAATGTCTTCTAAGTTATTCTGCAACCCCAATTATTTCTGACCGCACTAATCTCCTCCCTATCAATTTCAAGCCGGAACATTATAAAAACAGCCAAATCTTTTAGGATTCATTTTTTCTATCTGTGTTACACCCATTTTCATTTTCCTAGGCCACATCTTAGTTTCTCAAACAGTTGTCGCTAGATATCCTATTATAACTTAGTTATCTTTATTTGCGTACAATTTGTAGACCTGAAAACTATTATAATTGGCCTAATACTGGTTTTAACGGTCCTTTAATAATTTGGGGTTCTCCAGTAATTTTTATTTTCCGACGTCAATACAACTTTTGAAAGTTTTTACGAGCCGGCTATCATGTTTTTGATTTTCTACTACTTTGACACTAGCAGCTGCACTAAGACCTAGCTACGCTTAGCGTATGTGCTCTCTTTGTATCATTATTTTTCTTTAATTTCTCTAATTTATTAGTGGGCTCTTAACACTTTTTTAAACCATATCTTGGCCTCTTCAATATATCCTTTACATTAAAACGCCATCTATTCCTGTCTTCTAGTCGCGAATGTAATTTATTCCATCCTACCAATAGCACATTTTGCTATTCTGACATTCTTTTACTAAATTTTTTACTTAATATCCTCTAGATTGGCCCATTTAACCGTTGCTTGTATTTTCGATATTGCTTAGGATAAAATGCTTGATTTCTTTAGAATACTTCAGTATCCCATCTGATCTTGATCCTGTTTCGAGAATCTTCCTTTTTTAATTTATACCAGAATTATCAGTCTCTCTGTTTTCTCTTTCCATCTGTTAAATACTGAAGCAATAATTCATCGATGCCATGATGGAATGCCCAACACCTTCAATAGCCCCGAACCGGAGCTTTTCTCAGAACCTCAAACACCACACCATAAGGGGGAACTAACCCCCATAAACGCCTCTTAGTCGTAGAGATAGCGATCTAATTGCATAAGTTCGAACCTTAAGAACTCCAACTTATCGCATAAAAGACCCGTAGCTCTCGCCAGGAGCCCCCGTGAGGTGGGGGACGTCGCCTTAACCAATTGAACAAAATGCTAATCTCGCAAATCTTCTGACTTCGCGTCTCCCAACAATAAACGCACCTCGGATAAACATCATTGATTATGTAATAATGCCAGTGCGCAAAAGCCTTATTTTTAAAGGAGTAGCCTATATACCCCTCTTGTAAATAGAAGGTTCGTAAAAAAATATTGAATTTTTAGTTTCTAGAAATACAGAATAACAGTTTACTTATTTTTATAGAGAGAAAACTGACTTCGTGTCAGTCATTCATACACAAAAATAACAATTTGATATAAAAGGAATCATGTCCGATTACATTATTCCTTTTAACCAAAAAGTAGGAACATGAACATAATACTAAAGCTAAATTGAAGTCACTCGCAATCACTATCTCATTCTTCTCGTCATTTTACTTCTCTTAAGAGATTGGAAAATAATGAAAAAAAAAATAACCAAATTTTCCAATGACCAAGAAAAAGAAACTGTGAAATATAAAATTTATCGGAGCAAACCCCTCCTAAATCCCTTTTCCATTGCTTTAAAACGCTTTAACACTGCAGTAATTAACAATATCAATAAAACATTAAATATCAGATTCCTTGAAAACCTGAAAGAGACATACAACAAATTTTAATAAGAAGTAATCTCTTTAACTTCTCTCTCTCCACCTTTTAAAAATACTTTAAACATGCCTTAACTAAACTGAAAATAATAACTGGATGAAAGAATAATACAGTTTCTAGATTTTTTCGCTACAACGAAACCTAAGAATGTATAATATGATATATAACCGAACAATTACTCTAACTTTCTCTCCACCTTATAAATGGGTCTATATTGTGGACTATAAGGGTCCATATACTGGAAAAAGTAACATAAATTTTAATTCTTTAAAAACCACTAGAACCCTGAAAAGGACAGTGTAATATGATATATACAGAGCAAACCATTCATCTACCTTTCTGATCCATTTAACAATTTGTATATTTTGACCCGAGTAATACATACACATGTGCCTAAAAATACGTACTTGAAAATAATGAAAAAATAATACAATCGGCTGATTCTTTGACTCCAACACCACCGATAAGGTCGTATATTACGATATACACAGAGCGAAAACCCCAACGACCCTCAATCTGCGAGGTGTCTAATTTCTGTTTAAAAATATACAAAAATAAAAAAATAGCAAATGATTGAACTGTCATAAATCCCCAAGAAAAGAAAAGAAATATCAAACATTTCAGCTAACATGAAAACAATAAACTTAGAACAAATAACTGTCAAATGTAAATATGTAAGTAAATTAGTGTAAGGGCAGTGCTGTGTAACTAGTGCAAATAAAAATTTAAAATAGACTCAACACATGTACACAAACCACATTACCAATCTATTAAAATAAACCTATAACTGTATAATACTAGAAGATAAGATAGTCAGTAATATAAACAGAATGAATGGATTATACATAGGTGCGAAAAAGACGCATGAAAGAGAGAGAATAATGAAAGGAAGAGAATGAATGAGATTAAAAAGGCAACAGAATTTAACATGTAGCTGATAATATTAAACTCGGTTTTCTTGAAAGAATTTTCCCCCCAGTAAAAAAACCAAATAAAAAAATTTACACAAATATTAACAATAAATAACAAAAAAACTTTTTCTAAAATCAACATTAAAGAAGTACTTACTCGGAAATACTACTAAAAACAATATTATCACGTACATAAGGGACGGGCTACCAAAAGGCAGTCCACCAGCCAGCCGTAAGACTAACAACAGACATGAATTTATATGAAGTAAATTTTATCAATTGTACCTAGATAAGTAAACTATCCTTGTATTATTAAACAAATTAAAAAGAATAAAGAGCTTGTTGAATTTGAAAATTTGAGCAACTTCTCTAACATCCTCTCCCCTTTCATATATTTTTAAAATTTAAATAGTTGGAAGAGTGAAAAATAAACCATATTCACCATTTAAAGAAGTATAAAAAGGATGTATAACACCTTCAGTTCCCTGCCTCACTTTTTTTTTTGACCCTTTATATGTTTGGTCACAACCTAAGTAGAAAATAATGAAAAAAATAGCCCAATATAATTTTGCAAACTTTCGGGCTACAAGAAACATTAAATTATAATACAGATACATATATATATATATAGTATATATATATATATATATATATATATATATATATATATTATATATACAATATGTATCTTATTATAATTTAATGTTCTTTTAGCCGATAATTTGCCAAATTATATTATTTTTTCATATTTTTCTATTATTTGTTGACCAAACATATAAACGTGTCAAAAAAGTGAGGCAGGAACTGAAGGTGTTATACATCCTTTTTACAATACTTCTTTAAATGTGAATATTGTTTATTTTTCACTCTCTGGGGGGGGGGCTTTATTCCCAACTATTTATATTTAAATATATGAAAGGGGAGAGGAGTTAGAGGAGTTTGCTCAAATTTTCAAATTTCAACAAGCTCTTTATATT
The DNA here is from genome assembly GCA_019049505.1 of Pachyrhynchus sulphureomaculatus. Taxonomy (NCBI): domain Eukaryota; kingdom Metazoa; phylum Arthropoda; class Insecta; order Coleoptera; family Curculionidae; genus Pachyrhynchus; species Pachyrhynchus sulphureomaculatus. The sequence goes on from JAHKBH010002222.1 coordinate 50,174, forward strand.
CTTTTTAATTTGTTAATACAAGGATAGTTTACTTATCTAGGTACAATTGATAAAATTTTACTTCATATAAATTCATCCGTTGTTTAGTCTTACGGCTGGCTGGTGGACTGCCTTTTGGTAGCCCGTCCCTTATGTACGTGAAAACATTGTTTTTAGTCATTTCCGATACTTCTTTAATGTTGATTTTAGTGAAAAGTTTTTTGGTATTTATTGTTAATATTTGTGTAAATTTTTTTAAAATTTGGTTTTACTGGGAAAATTCTTTCAAAAAAACCCGAGTTTAATATTATCAGCTACATGTTAAATTCTGTTGCTTTTTTAATCTCATTTCATTCTCTTCCTTCATTATTCTACTCTCTTTCAATGCGTCTTTTTCGCACCTATGTATAATCCATTCATTCTGTTTATATTACTGACTATCTTATCTTCTAGTATATACAGTTATAGGTTTAATTTTAATAGATTGGGTAATGTGGTTTGTGTACATGTGTTGAGTCTATTCTAAATTTTTATTTGCACTAGTTACACAGCACTGCCCTACACTAATTTACTTACATATTTACATTTGACAGTTAATTTGTTCTAAGTTTATTGTTTCATGTTAGCTGAAATTGTTTTTGATATTTACTTTTCTTTTCTTGGGATTTATGACAGTTCAATCATTTGCTATTTTTTATTTTTGTATACTTTTTAAACAAGAACTTAGGACACCTCGCAGATTTGATTCGTTGGGGTTCGCTCTGTGTATATCGTAATATACGACCTTATCGGTGGTGTTGGAGTCAAAGAACAGCCGATTGTAGATTATTTTTTAATTATCTTCAAGTACGATTTTTAGGCACATATGTATTTAGGGTCAAATTTACAAAATGTTTAAATGGATCAGAAGGTAGATCTGAATGGTTGCTCTGTAAGATATCATATTACACATCCTTATCAGGGTTCTAGTGGTAAAAGAACTTAAAAATTTATGTTTACATTTGTCAGTAATCTAGGACCGCTTATAGTCCAAAATATACGACCATTTATCAGGTCAATATTATTCATTCTTAGGTTTCGTGTAAGCCGATAAAATCTAGAAACTGTATTATTCTTTCATCCAGTTAGTATTTTCAGTATAGTCAAAATCATGTTTTAAAGTGTTTAAAAGGTGTGAGAGAGAAGTTAAAAAGAGATTACTTCTTTATAAAATTTGTTGTATGTCTCTTTCAGGTTTTTAATTTCAAGGAATCTGAAATTTATGTTTTATGTGTTATTGTTAATTATTCAGTGTAAAGCGATCTTAAAGCAATGGAAAGGGGATTTAGGGGGTTGCTCCGTATAAACAATGTAAAAAAAACTTTTGTATTACACGTTCTTTTCTTGGTCTTGAAAATTGGGTTATCTTTTTTCATTATTCCCAATTTTAAGAGAAATAATATGACGAGAAGACTGAGATGTTGATTGCGAGTGACTTCAAATAATATCATTAGTATATTTCCTTTTTCTACTTGTTTTTGGTTAAAAAGAATAAGTAATCGACATGATATCCTTTATAAACAATGGTTATTTTTGTGATTAATGACTGACACGCAAGTCAAACTTTCATTCTACCTCACCATAATAATAATGTTATTACTGTAACTTTCTAGACCCCAACCCATCCAAAATTCAACCATTTTTTAAGCAACTTGAATTCCCTACAAAGAAGTAAAGGGAACCCCCTACTTCAACATTCATCCAGTACACGCTATTAAAATGAACTACCCCCCTTTTATTTTAATGAAATTTATAGTCCATTCCTACATACTTATGTACCTGTCTAGTGTTTATCAATCCATATTTTTGCTCCAATGGTAAATACTACGCCTGGAAGATCAAAACCACGGCCACATTTTTTTCTGGTACTTTTAAAAATTGGAAATATAGAAAATGATGATCAGAACGCTTGCCCTAACCTTTTCCCCGCGTGACATGTAATTAGTAACAAATATAGCAAACTTTTTTTTATCGCAAACCATCCTTTCCTTCTCTTCTGCTTTCTCTTCTATAGCCCAATGCATGTTCTTCATTCTGACGTTACCCCTCTTACATGCCTATGGTGATGACTAATTGATTTCTTGATTGGACTGATGACATCTAGGCTCTCTGTGCCCATCGTTTTGAAGTGTGGTCTGCCAATCATTGCTCACGCCCAATTTCCCCCACCTCCGGTGTCTTGACTTCCCGTCCCCTCTAGCTGATTTTGCGGAAATGCCTGGGTGTGGTCGCTCATTCCTTCTAACGTGATCTATTCCACTGTTTTTCGTCGCGTGTTGTTGGACGAATTTTATAAATGTCCAGGTTGTACAAAGACGTCCCTTCCTCTTATTTACTAGTTAGGTAATTCTGTCTCTCAGTGGTCTTCCTGTTATACACCGTAGGGTTTCTCATCAACGCTCGGTTTTTTTTCTCAGACAATTGCCCCTTATACCGTTTTCACAGTTTTTGAGCTAGTTTTCCGACAGCATGTATGTTAACACTTGGTCTAATACAAAAGTTTTATGTATATCATTTATCTTGTTTTGCTGTCCGACATTGTTAACACCTGTTCACGCCGTATTACATCTCAAAAACTGACTGGATGCATGTAATGCATTTTGATAAACCCCTCCCCACTAACACACCCAATCTATAAATAACACACTGGCCCATATTACCAAAAAACTCAACACACACACATATATGAAGGTCATGACCATCCCCCCCCACATGCTCCATTGTATTTTACCAGCCCCCCCATACCCACCATCTTACATGGTTCTCGCGACAACTGTGAGAGACTTTCCTCTTTCTATCTTTGGACTACCTTTCATGTATGTGTTTGCCAGCTTATCCGACAAATCGATTATAGCAAGCCTTTGTAAGTAGTCTTCGCTGTCCGCCACGCGCCGACAGCACTGCGGCGGCCATAGCAAGACTATATTAGAATTCTTTATCATTCCATTTTGTAAAGTTCCTCCAGTGGGATCGTCATTTCAGAGTTATTAATTTCGTCCAGCATTATTGTTAAAACAACATCGGGCTGAGGGAGTCCCCTTGTCGAATTCAGATGCCACCTCTATCTCGTTAGTCACTGCTTCCGTTTTTTATATTTTGCGTTCTGGTTTTCTGATACATTTTCCCCCTAATCAACTCTCCTCAGTCCTTCGCGGAACCCCTTTCTCCTCTAGAATGGGTAGCACGTCTTCCAATTTCACGCTGTCAAAGGCTCTGGTCATGTCCACAAAGCACATGTAGGCGGGCTTATTGTATTCGATGGACTTTTCGCATATCTGTCGCACAACAAAAATCGCGTCGGTAGTTGATCTGATTGTTCGGAATCCCATCTGTTCTTTACTGTTTTCAATCAATTCGTCTCATTTCTTAAGCAATAATTTTGTTAGTAATTTTAAAACCGAACTCAGTAGTGTGATGCCTCTGTAATTCTCAGATTTTCGTTTATCGCCCCTTTTAAAAATTGGAACTGTTATGCTTGTCTTCATATCTTCAGGGATTCTTTGGGATTCTATCACGATCTTTAAAAATATAAAAAATGCAGTTCAGGAACATAGATAGAAAAAAATACACTCATAAAAGGTAGCTTAGATAGATAAAAATACACTCATAAAATGTTAAGTCCTTCAGCTGATTTATTTATTTTCAGTTCTGGGTAATTTTCGGCGTACTTTGGCTTAAGATTACCGATAAATCTATTTCACTTTTACCAGTTACGTTACTGGTAAAACCACCACCTTAAAAATACACCTTTGTCTGTTGAAAATCTTCCAAGTGATAAACAGATTAAATTTCCTTACCTTAAAAAGATTAACATTGCTTTTTACGGTACTAGAACAATAAATTGTATTATTTTTTCATTAAAAAATTTAAGTGGAAGTGGGATAACTCTCTGTTCAATATTCTGCTTTCCTGTGTATATGTTAGTTTTAAATTTCCGTCGTATTGATTATCTGCAAGCAAGCAAGTAATAAAAATCACAGTCACTGTCACGAAATTTCGTGCCGAAACGAACGTGATATTGATGCCTGACTTTTTTTTTAATTAGGATTTATTACAGACTGATTGTTTAATTGTTTTTTACGTGCCGAGGACAACCGTGGAACTTAAACATGCAAAGTATATTTATTTAGTAAATTTAAGACTATACATGGAAAGGAAAAGTCCAACAGATATCTTGTATTTATTCTAGTTATATTTTTGTGAGAATTTATTTGAAAATAGACTGTACCCTCTACTTCGGCTGCAATGTTATTTGTATATTTTTTCCCATAAAAAATTCCTAATCAATTAATTAGTGACTTTTCTGTCATGTATGCACTATTTTTTTTATTAACATTTATTTAGGTCAGGTATATATGCACTATTATTTTTCCATTCTTATATGTAACTTACAAGCATGAGTTCTCGAGAAACAAAATAATACAATGGTTTTTCGATAAGTATAATAAAGTTTCAAGAGGTGGCTACACATTTTGCAGTTTACAGTGTGAAAGTATCCTTCTAACAATGTTACACCAAGTTTCAGACAAAGTCAAAATATAGCTTGCGAATGGTAAGATTTCGAAATGAGAGTCGGTGATAAACAATAAAAAAAATGAGTTAGGTGCAGTGACTCAACATTTCCGTTGGAAGAAATGGACAGATTCTTTATCATTTGAATGAAAAACTGCGATCGAAACGTACGAGACTGACGCGCAAAATATGATCTTTCATTTCACATTATCCTGCTCTCCACGCGGACAGAAACTTTCATCGAATGAGGACGTCATTGTGTGTGTGTATTTTTCGACGCTGAATTTGAATTCATAGTTAAAAAAGATTTATCGTGTCATTTTTTTTGGCCAAAAACATCCTTGAAATGGGATAAAACTATAGTAATAATGAAAAAAATGGTAGATATTTTATAGTCTAGAGAAGAGAATATGCAACCAACCACAGCAAGCTACTTCTATTAATTGAACTAAAATCCACCTTTATAGGGGTGAAAAGTACCCCTAAAACTCAAATAACCTACAGCTACGTGAGTTTAAATAACATGTACAAAAGACAGATTCTTGTAGCTCTTAGGACAAAATATCTGAATCTGGTGTGACAATCAGACGTACTCTTGTCTGTACTCTATTAATGCACTGGATGTTATTGAAATTGGGAAAGGATTAAGTACTTTTATCTCATTGTGTCAAACATTCAAGACAACTAGATCATTGGTCGAAAACCATCCCTAGGAAGGGGGAGACTACCCCTTGGGATTGATGGATCTTAGAGGTTCTAGCATCTGAGAAAAAGAAATACAGGTTTTCCTGATCTCAGGCAGGATGCTCAAATAGAGCAAGATTTTTTTTTAACGCTACAAGAATCGGTTTGGGCCTCTTGAAAAATCTTTTGTAGATAATAAGAGAGAACATTTTAAAAGGAGTTTCAGTTGTAAAGGTTACTCAAGTTGCCCTTTTTGGAATAAGTATCGTCTTGCCCTATGAAAACTACACAAAAATTAGTTGTCCCTACTAATTACATAGTAAATATAGATATAAATATAAGTGAAGGTTTTTTTTTAAACCAGCATTGTTTATAGCAAAATAAACGTTCTATACCTCTACGATGTGTGATTATCTG
>JAHKBH010002225.1:0-13000 GCA_019049505.1 Pachyrhynchus sulphureomaculatus
CAGCATACCAGTAAATGATAAGTAATTTCCCAGCCATTGCTTTGCTTGAACGGTATTTTTTCCCATCAAAAACAGTGTTTAATCAACACACGAAATTCGATTTTTTCCATTATTTTGTAAATAGCAAAAGTAGCGTCGCTAAAACCACTGTAACTTGTAAACTAATAGTCGAAATGTCATGAAATTTTGACACGTATCGTTGGTACTTCCTAGAAATCATAATATGGTTTTTTTTTTGAAAAGTGCGACAACTAGACCAAAACTTTTCAGCCTACGTGTTATATTTTTTTGATCGATTTTCTTTTTCTCTTGTAATCAGTCCTCGCAGTATATCTCTGAAGACACCAAAAGAAGTCTGCAAGCATGGCTGGTTCCCATTTACCTTGATAACGCTGCTCCAACTCGACTATTTCTTGGTGAAGGCATTCTCCATGTCCACCGCTAACTGAGCACATGTTTTTCGGAAGGAAACTCAATAAAAGCCAACCATGCCTTTTTTTCTATCTAACTTAGACTGGATAGAAAAGAGGGATCATCAATTAATTTTTTTATATCAGGCCCTACAAAAATTCCTTTTATTTTAGCATTACTGACCCCAGAATATTTATTTTTGAGAAACTGAAATTCAGGCCTATCTTTACGTAATGCTTTAACAAAATTCTTGATTTAACCAAGTGTGATGTACAATGGTGGTAAAATGATTTTCTCAAGTGATATTAATGGTTCATTTTTAATAATTTTCTGACCAAGAAAATACCCACTTCTTAAAGGTCAGTTCTGTTGTAAGTAATGTTCTGAACGCGCTCTGTTATCCCATTCACTTAAGAAACAACAATATTGCGTATAGCCGGTTTGCAGTCCTAAAATCAATACTTTTAAATCTGCACATATTTGCCATTTAAACATTGTGTATTTGATTTTTTCTAAAATAAGTTTTAAAATGTCATCGGTTTCTTTTAAATAAGCGCCGTACGCTAAAAACAAAGATGGAAATATGTTGCCATTATGGAGTAAAACTGCCTTTAGACTTTATTCTACGATATACTGTACCATGGTATTAACCTGCATGTGCCTATAAAGCGTTTTAAAAGTTCCAATTTTCCTGTGTGGTTCACTCGCGAGTTACAACATTTAACGATCCAAAAGAAGGTTGCTCATAAACGTTTTAAGGAAACTGGTTCTACGGCTGACTATGACATTTTTGCTGCTCTTCGTGCTTCGTGCAAAGTTTTGTCCGCCACATGCGATTCAAATTATCTCACGTTGGTTGAAAACGGCATATCATTCAACCCCAGATTGTTTTTGGAAACATGTGAATAACATGAAACAGTCTCAGGGTTATCCCAACACTATGTGCTACCGTGATAGAATAAGCAATTCTGGAGCAGAATGTGTAAATCTTTTTGCTGACTTTTTTGGGGAAGTTTATTGTGGCACTCAGGCTACTATTCCCGGCTATTATAGTGACATAGTTGAATGCACTAATTTAAATGTTAACTCAATATCAGTCAGTTTGTCTGAGGTCTATGAGGGGATAGATAATCTTAAAAATACATTTTCAGTTGGCCCAGATGGAATACCTTCGGGAGTATTAAAGGCTTGCATATGCTCTACTCTAACCCCTCTAAAATTAATTTTTAATTTATCCATGTGCTCAAGTACATTCCCTATGTATTGGAAAAACTCATTTGTTACCCCTATTCATAAGTCTGGTGATAGGAGTAATATATCTCACTACAGGTGGGGGGCGTCTGCATTCAATCCGCAATACCCAAATTGTTCGACAGTCTAGTTGCGGGATTTTTGCCATGGAGCTGTAATAGCATAATAATTGACGAGCAGCAATGGTTTTTAGACCTGGTCAGTCAACTGTCACAAATCTGCTTGCATATCATGATTGTCTGTTGAGCGCCTTTGGGAATCGCCAGTGTGTTGATAGTGTATATACTGACTTTTCGAAGGTGGTCGACAGAGTTAATCATACACTCTTGTTAGGCAAGTTGCGGAAAATAGGACTAAGTAGTGAAGTCCTTGGGTGGATTGGCAGTTTTCTGGAGGGTCGTACACAGTATGTCCGTATTAATAATTGTATTTCTAAAGAAATAAAAGTTCTTTCAGGTGTGCCTCAGGGGTCTCACTATGGTCTTTACTGTTTCTACTTTTCGTTAATGACATCGGCAAGTTTTTATACAACATTCTAAATTCCTCATGTTTGCAGATGATCTAAAAATGTTTAAAACGGTGAACAAGTTGCAAGATTGTCACTCTCTTCAGGAGGACGTTAATGGCCTCTATAGATGGAGTACCCTGAATGAGTTGAACTTGAATATTAAGAAGTGTGTTAGCATGAATTTTGGTAGAGCTAGACGGAGCTTTACTTTTGAGTATAACATTAATGGCAGCAAGCTGAGGCATGTTAGTGAAATTAATGATCTGGGAGTTCTTCTTGACCAGAAACTTACTTTCAATAGGCACATTTTGTCAATTGTTCAGAAAGGTTATAAAAATCTGGGGTTCATCACGAGATACTGTAAGGACTTTTCCTGCTCTACATTTAAACTGTTGTATTGTTCAATTGTGAGATCGGGGCTTGAGTATGCCGCTGTGGTATGGTCTCCTCATTACAATGTATATATAGAAGCGATTGAGGCGGTGCAGCGCCGGTTTCTGCGAACTTGTGCTTTTAAATTGGCCATACCCCCAGATGATTACCATATAGACCACCACAACCTTAGGGGCATTTGGGTATTTCGACCCTGGAGACTAGAAGACTCCATTGTGACCTGCTTCTGGCTTTTAAGTTAATAAATGGGCTGGTTGATTGTCCCTACCTCTTGGATAAGTTGACATTTAATGTTTCTCGTCGCACTAGAGGCAGAGATCTGTTTGGTATTCCCTTTCATGCGACTAATTATGGCTATTATGGACCCATGTCCAGAATAATGAGGCATTTTAATCAGTTCGATCTCAGGATTCATGGCTCCATTGATAATTTTAAATTGATTGTTAAAAAGTTGTGATATTTGCTTGCTGTGAAACTAGTTTTAATGACCTTGTGATGTTGAATTCTGTGTTGTTTATAATTTTTTATTATGTTTAGTTGTTTTAAGTATGTTTATAATTGTGTAAATTGGCGCAACGCCGTTAATAAATAAATAAATAAATATTTTGACCCGTCAATAAATAGTCTCCACTCTTCTGGCGAATGATGGTGGCCTATTGCCGACATTAAATCAGCAATATCATTACAAAAAACTAAACTATCCTCTTTTGAATAGAGGGTAGTTAAGGAGCTGTGACGATTTCGATAAGCTGTAATTTTAACATCAGTCTATAAAAGATTCCACTATTTTAATCTCGATCCTAATATTTCAGATTTTTTTTGGTCAAATCTAAACCTTTAACATGGTCGTTTAGTTTTGATTGATTAATCAAATGTGGTTCTGATTCAGTAGTTGGATCTTGAAATAGCTCTCCACTAGAAGGAATGGGTTCGCTTTTTCTTTTATAGAACTCGATGAACTTGATGGACTCGAAGGTCGTTTCAGTACAGGAATTTTCGGAAAATAATGTAGCGGCATTGACATGATGGTACATTAATATATTTCACGGAATTTTTTGTTTTTTTTAGAAAAAAACCTTCACAACTTATCAAACAGAGGTAACGATCGTCTGTGTGGTTCTTAGCTTCACGCCACTGCATTCGTACGCCAAAAGGCATTTCTTTTAGAGTACCAACCCGTCAAATATTTATAACATTTCAAACAACACACTCGGGTTACCCACGATTTATCTTGATTTTCAATTTCGGTCTTAAGCAGGGGGAAAAAAATTGGCTTTTTTTTTTCACTTTTAGGGGTAAATTTACCACAAACGTAACAACACAAACTAGACAAATTTACACAGACGCGTACCATTTTGTATATTTAGTACTAATCTAAATGTTTTGATCACATTTATACACGAAAAAGTAATATTTTTATGACTAACCTCAAACAAGTGATATGAGGAGTAAATAAACAAATTAGTAGAAAACTAGTAGGTTATGAGATGTGATGTCGACATAAAATCTTTTTTTTATATACTAGATGTACCTAATACGAATCACTATTCGATATGTTGGTGAATTTTTTAGTGTTGCATAGTAATTAGAGCGATGTCTTGGCGGATTTACTGAAAATAATAACGAAAGTTATTATCAAATTGTTGGGAAGATCAGCCCAAAGATCATTCCTAGTGGCAACAATTTTTTTTAAATGGCTGCTTATAGAGCAGCATGCATTTTTAATGAGAGGACAATGGCTTTATAAAATATAATGACAGCTATGGGAACTCATTGTGACCGAAATGTACGTAACTATGCCGAAAATTACAGTTTCGTCCGTAATCCCATTTTGCATAAATTAAGACATACATTTTCGTCCGGCGTCTTAAATTTCAAATATACACTTTCGTTCGAGGGTAACGCAGGTAAAGAGACGGATGATCTTGACCGTAATTTGAAAAAGCTCATGCAATAAAAATAATTATGAAATATTTAGGCTTATAGGGGTGGTTTAACCATAACTCATTATTCCTTTAGGTTTGTTTCATTTCACTTCAATTTATCGAATGATTGAATAAATAATGGACATGGAAGGTATAAACGTCCAAACAAGTGTGTCTAAACGAGGCAAAGTTTTTTTAATTGTAAATAATTATAAATTTAATTTCGCGGATAAATTGTTAAGTGGAGATGCAGGTTAGTTCAGGTTAAATAGATAAATAGTTTCAAACGTTTAAACAGTAAGACACAGAAACGAGAAAATTTTATACAAGAAAATATTGTAAAACTTAATAATAAACAAATTTCTATGCTGCAATATGTAATATTAAATTCACATTATATAGAGTTTTTTCACATTTGACCATTAATCAGTGCGGGCGGACGAAACTGTATGTGCCCAACTAGGCAGCTAAAGTGGACGGAGAACGAGTTGACCTGGCCGAGCGACAATTGCTGCAAAGTACAAATGAAGTTAGAATGCGTCATAACCAAGAACAAATTAGTATTCTAGAAGCTTAAATAGCTGATGAAGATTCCGAATATGGCCTGGAATCGATGATTCATTTACAGGTAAGAATTTATTTTTTATATTACTGATTTTTAACCTCATTTTTCAAACCTAAAACTTTAAAAGCATTTTTCTCGAAACTACTTTTTCTTGAATTTTGATTTTATCAAGAACTTTATTTTTAATTAGCAAAAATGTAAAACGTCATTTTTTCACTTTTTGTTTAAACTAATGCCATTTCATGAATTATTTTTAAATTCTTTGTTCAAGAACAAGATTGATCCTCTAGTAAACTAATTTCTTTGAAGATTTTGATTTCAGATTATCCAACACCCAGAAATCGTGTATACCGTACCGAAAGAGTGTGGCGCCACCATTTTCACAAATTGTATATTCTTATATAAAATAAAAACCTTGTAACATTCATTTTTTCCTAGATTTTAAGACCATGTAATGTTACTGATTTTTCCATTTCAAATTGTACTTATTTTCATTTTTGTATCGGGCGGTATATTAAACAGGGATTCCAAGACGTCCGGTATAGTGTGTTGTGCGGGTTCCTGACCCAACCTCTCGCTACGCCGCGATTGGTGAAATGTTTGATCCGCAGTTTTGATTGGAGCGTCGTGATATTACTGGTAAAAGTCGCACGATTATTTAAGGCTCCGCAGACCGTAAATCAAGGTTGTTTTCCATCTAGCCGCAACCAGGCAGTACCATCAAGCCGCTGCCGGGCTGTTTTCCATCTAGCCGCAGCCAGGCAGTACCGTCTAGCCGAGAGGCTATTTTCCATCTAGCCGACAGGCTAAATTTTCATCAGAGTCGCTAAGTAAAAGCACCAGTGTCATAAATAAAAGCCGTAGTGAGCTTTCTAAGAGTTTGTTAAGAAAAAGTGTGAAATCGGGCGTAGTCGATCACAGCAGGAATAAAAAACAGTAAGTCAACAAAACTCCCTTCAATAGACTTATTCGAGAGTAGTGCCTTAACTGCAATGTAAAACAGACTAAAAAGTGAAGTGTAAAGCACGATTTCTCGTCTTCGGGGGTTATAATAGTCTAAAATTTTAATGTAACAACTACTAGTTAGGCTAGAATTTGTTAGGTAAAACTGTAAAGGTTAGAACTTTTCATTTTAAAAACATGAAATAAATTTTCTTTTTTGATTAAAGCTAGTGTCTCACTGAATATTTATTTTTCTTTTCAGGATAAGTTGTACTAGACTAATTCTTTTTAGTAATACCCATAAAACCCTTCAGCATTTTTCCATTTTTTTTAGCTGAAGTTAGATCCTTTCTATTTTAAAATGGATGGTGCCCAAAATTTCGTACAGCTAAAGCCTTTTAAAAAATAGAAATGAATTCCAAAAAAGACGTAAGACAATTATCTCTTACCCATATTTCTCTACCAAGGAAAACTGAGCTAGTGTTTGTTTAATTTCTTTAGTTCTTTTAAAAATCAGGATCCACTCAATTCATTAGCAGAAATTAAAGCGGGGCTGCAAGAAAATTGTGCTCAAGCTTGGGGCTACATTTTTTCACACGATACAAAATAGCGCTGTCAACGCGGGGCTTTTGGAATTTTATTTTTTTTTAAAAAAGGGTTCAGTGTACTAGCTTTCGAACAAAATAAAAGCTCTAACTTTGCAGATATTTTTATTTCATAATATTTATTAAACGAAACTACACAATAGCAGTAAGACAAAAGCAGGAAATTTGTGGAATTTTTTTATTTCAATTTATCTGATATAGATATTTGAATTTAGTTGTTGACTCTAAGATAAGAGATTCCTACTTTTTTCTTAAAAGCTACCTTTATAGTTCAGACTTAGCAGATGTGCTGGTTTACTTTAATTTTTTGCAGTGTTAGATTTTGCGGTTAACCGAACAAAAAACTGTTTTTTTCTCACCGATATTTTGCATGAATATTAAAAATACTTTGCTGATATACGAAACGATATTTGGAGATTTTTTTGTTGAGAAATTCTTAACATATTTGGTAAAAGAATTTAAATACAAGGCGATACTTAGAAAATTTTTTTGAAATTGTCGAAGATTTTTTTAATGTTTGGTAAAGAAGTTTACATATTTTAAGCGCCTTCACGTATTTTTTATTTTGACTATTGGGAATACAGGAGAAATATTTTTAAACGATTTTTTTTTTAAACAATTCTTTTAAATTTTATTCATTTATCATGGAAGCCGTCAATTTTAAAGTCAATCACTTACTGGAAAATGAATTAGACTATGAACTGAAAATCCGTCGTATTTTCTTAGAACGTCCGGTCGCGGATAAAAGAAAGATTCTAACGAGGATCTTAAGTAAAGAAATACTCCAATAATCAGATTGGACTAAATAGTTACAAAAAGTTTCTGATTTTTTTAAGTCTAATAAAAATTCTCCTTCTCAAGTTAAAACTCCTGCTTCTCCAAATGGTCACATGTCTCCTTTATTCGTGCATAAATATTCAGATAACAGACCGCATATCAAGATAAATCTATTAGGTGTCCATTTTTTTCGGCTTTATTTGACTCTGGTGCAAATGCCTCCGTTATAGGTCAGAATGGTATTAAGATTTTAAGTCGTTTAAGTATAAAAATATGCCACGTCAAAAATAGAAGTGTTACCACTGCAGATGGCAGCCGTCTAAAAGTTTTAGGTACGGTTGAGTTACCGCTAGTCTGCAATGGTCATTGTTTAGTAATTTCTGCTTTAGTAGTACCTTCTCTATCACATACTTTGGTTTTAGGATGTGATTTCGCACAAAAATTCGGAATTTTTGTAAATTTTAAAGATAATTCGTGGTATCCACAGTCCCTAGAAGTCAACTCTCAAACAAGTTTTAAAGATTGTTATTCAGAAAACTCTTTAGAAAACCTTTTCTCGCGTCTATGTACCCTAGATGATCTCTCGCGGACGGAACGCTTGAAGGCAGAAAAAGTAATAAGCTCTTTCAATGAAATAAGTAGTAAAGATAGGTTAGGCCGAACGAATAAGATCACCATGTCTATAGATACGGCTGATGCCAGTCCTGTAAAGACAAGGCCCATCGCCATGTCTCCGTATATGTCAAAGGTATTAAATAAGGGTTAGACGAAATGTTGACACTCGGAGTGACATCGTCTAAGCTATGACGGAAGAAAGCTCAACGAGGTCAGCAAATTTGATAACTATCCATTACCGAACATCGACAGAATTTTGACATCACTCAGGAATGCTAAGTATGTATCTTCGATAGATCTTAGAAAGGCTTTCTGGCAAATTCCTTTAGACAAATCCTCTAAAGGAAAAGACCGCTTTTGCAGTAGTAGGCCGAGGTCTATTTCAGTTCGTCACTATGCCGTTTGGTCTAAAGAACGCTGCTCAAACTCAGCAACGTTTAGTGGACGCTATATTTGGTCCGAAATATGAACCACATATTTTTACCTATCTCGATGATATTTTAGTAACATCGGAAGACTTCGAATCGCATATTCGCTTACTTAAAGAAGTAAAAGATAAATTGAAAGAGGCCGGACTGACAATAAATTTGAGCAAATGTGATTTTTTCAAAACTTCTCTAAAGTTTTTAGGCTATATTGTAGGCTCAAATTCCTTGCGTACCGATCCGGATAAAGTAGCAAGCATGGTTAATTATGCGAGACCTACTAATACTACGGAAGTTAAGCGCTTCGTAGAAATGTGTTCATGGTATAGGACGTTTTATCGAGAATTTTTCTACCTTGTTGTCGCCTATTAATGATCTTTTGAAAGGACGAAAAAAAGGACAATCGATAGATTGGACAAAGGCAGCCGAAGAATCTTTTATAAAGATTAAAGAGCTATTGGTTTCAGCTCCCATTTTATCCCAACCAGATTTTTCCCAACAGTTTTATATTTCTAGTGATGCTTCTAATACCGGTTTAGGGGGCGTCCTAACACAGAAAATCAATGGTGAGGAAAGAGTGATAGCGTATGCCAGTAGAACTTTGTCAAAGGCTGAACGTAACTATTCGGTTGTTGAAAAAGAATGTTTAGCGTACTCTTTAACATCGAAAAGTTTCGACCTTACATCGAAGGTGTTCCTTTCACGGTCATAACAGATCATTATAGTTTATTGTGGCTTAATTCTATTAAAAACCCTAGTGGCAAACTAGCGCGTTGGGCGATTAGGCTGAGACAACACACGTTTACTTTAATTCATAGAAAAGGAGTCCACAATGTTATTCCTGACGCCTTGTCAAGAATCCCAGATCATACAGCGGACGAAAACAGTCTTAATGCACAGATTGGCGTAAGAATTGATACAGTTGATATAGATCGTATAGATGGCCAAAAATGCGTTTTGCTATCTTAAAGTTTGTGAGGACTTGTGAAGTATGTGGAGCACAGAAATCTCCAAATGCACTACCTATGGGACTGATGGGAAAAGAGAAAAACGGTCAATTACCCTTTTCAAGTCATAGCAGCTGATCTAGTAGGCCCATTCCCCCGTTCAAAAAAGGGAAATAAATGGCTTCTCGTGGTTTGCTTGCTGGTTAACAAAGTATACCATGTTATTTCCTTTGAAAAGCTCTAAAGCCGACATATTGAAAATTTTGGAAAATAATGTCTTTTTAATCCACGGAGTTCCATCGCTTTTAATATGCGATAACGGTACTCAGTTTACTTCTAAAAGTGTTTAAGAGCTTAAGTGAAACTTATGGTTTTAACATACGTTTTAATCCCGTGTACTCTCTACAATGTAATTTTGTTCAATAATAACATCGGGGACCGCTTTTAAGAAGTTCACGTGGATCACATGACATTCGGGATAAAGGAAATCCAACAAAGCGATTACGGCAAGACACGAAGTAACCGGGTTTCACACCGTCTTTCTTAAGTTTACGGCAGACATATACCTCTATCTGGATCGTATTATAAAAATTTAGATTTGGATGTCAATGTTGACAGCGAAATAATTCCGGGTAACAGGGGTGAGTACGCCGAAAATTTAAAGGGTTTAAAAGATATTTTCACCGACGTGCGTAGTAGGATACATAAGGCTTATGAACGGAACAGTAAGTCTTACAACCTTAGGAAAAGGGATTTTGCCTTTAATATAGGTGATCACGTTTGGCGAAAAAAATAAAATTCTTTCCAGTGCAGCAGATAAATTCACATCTAAGTTGGTACCTAAGTATGTGCATTGCGTGATTAGAGAAAAATTTCAGACTTAGTTTATGGTTTAGTTAATTTAGATGGGACTAAAAATAGGACGATGGCATATTAAAGACTTAAAACCATTCAACGGACCTAACCCTAGTGAAAGTTTGTCAGAAGAAGAATAATTTATATTTACACTATCTTAATTGCTTTACTTTATTTTTTTTTTGATGTTGCTCTGTAGAGGTGACGACCTCGTTTTTTTGACTGTTATAAAAGTTGAGCTGAGTATAGCTTACTTTTATTGTTTATTGCTAAGGTTTTGGGTACTGATCATATCCCAAACTAGGTTGATTGTAGTTGATGTTTAGCATCGACTCAGCTGTTGCGAGCTTGCGAAAGAGTCACACTCAGGATATATCATAAGACTGGTATGTCGGTGGTCGCGGGATTTGATTTGCTTATGACCCCAAATAATATCCAGTTCTTGACACTTGGAAGCGAAATTTTGATTAGAGGCAATCCAAGGTGATCTTGAGTTAGGACAAGCGCAAGGATGTAGCTCGTGTTGTGTGATGTAGAGTCAAAATGTTTTATGAGCAATTTCAAAGTTTGTTACCCGAGTGGGTGTATTTCTATTACCTTAGTGGTATATGTTGGGTGCAATTAAGAGTAAATTGATTTTGGTTTATCCAGTAAGTCTAAGACTTGGATTATTTTGATTTAGATCTTCTTCTGAATTGACAAACTGAGGGTATTTTCTATTTTTTTTTTCAGAGCCGTTTAAACGTTACCTTTGAGTCACTAATTTCTTAAAATTTTTTTTTGCATGGACTCATAGGCGTATGTTGAGTTTTTTCGGTTTACTATCAGATTGATAGAAATTGAAGTTCTGCAGGAGAACTAAAGGCTGATCATTTACAGGAGATGAGAGCAGAGTAAGACAGTCGTTTCACAAAGAAATGATCAAAATCTGATACCGAGATGAGAACCTTGTCAAGAGAGGCTAAGCGCAGTGAAGGAAGATTCCTAACCGAATTTTTAGATTTCCAAGAGGTAATCTAGAAGTTTGGGCTGACAGAAAACGGTTATGCCTGATACCTGTAGCAGTTTTCTTCTAGAGGCCATTGTCTAGGGAGACGATTAACACCATGATCAAATATTCTAGCTGTCAACGATGATGTTTTCTTCTTGTTTCTGATTAAGCTGGAAAAGCTCTTGTCGTCTTCAAAAGTTTTGTTGCGTTGCCACCGAAAAATAGAGAAATTTTTGCTTCATGTAGCTTTTTAAGCTCATTTTCGTTTTTTTTAAAATTTCCGTTAGAAGCTTGGTTAAGTCAACCTTGTAAACCTTTTAGGTTGTAACCCATGAGGTTGTTTGTTTTTACAGGCTGTGATGCACCGGGTGCTAACAGATGCCGTTACGACGTTTGGCAGGGAGTTAGTCTTCCTGAGGAACAGACTGATTGGAAGGGTAGTCTATGGGGGGTGAACGTTTGACCTTTGGGACCTTTAGGGGTTTTGTTACCCAATGGTTATTTCTATTTGAACCAAAGGAGAGCCTAGCTACTGTAGTCGACCTCAGCTCCAATTAGCCTATTAGTGGTGACAGGCTGTTGGCAGTAGTGTGTTTCGGAACACCCTATTGATTAAATTTTTTTTTGACTTATGGTGGTGTGGTAGACACCGTTTTAGTTTAGTGGATGCTATAATCTACTCCCTTTTGTTGGTGGACTCCAGGGTCACCAATTCTGTATTTAATTGTCTCCACCATTCAGTATATCGTGGTGAGGTGTTTGTCTCCTGTTATGTGGGATGGATTGAATGTTTTTCGTTGTTGTTCTAGGGCGAGACCAGTACACGAGGGTTCTTCATGCAACTTGAAGAGGCGCAATGCTGGTTAAGTTTTATATCTCTGTGTAGCCACCCTGAAGAATGACGGAGGGCGTTTTTTTTTTCTGGCTCATGTTTCTAGGCAGATTTGTCACTTTGGTGCGATGTGCCGAAGATTTGATTAGCTTTTGCTAAGAGCTTTCACCAAGCTCAGTATGGAGTTATCATAACCAAGAGTTTGGGATTTGAACTCCTGTATATATTTCTGTACATATTTCTGTATATATTTCGGTGTATGTTGGTTGCCTGAGGGCATGTGCTCAAAAGCGAGATTTTGAGTCGTTTTGCTTATGGACTCCTATATATAGGATTATGACTTTAGGGAGGTCCTATTTAGAGGCTAGCTGTCTCATATAGTTATGTTAGGAATGTTTCCTTGAATGTTAGTTGCGCGCGGACTAATCATTCTGTTCTTAGTGAACATTGCTTTTGAAGCAGGATCATTCAGTTTGGTGAATTTTAGCTTTTATGGCTATTCACTGTGTTTAGGGTGAATTTTAGCTTTTGTAGCTATTCACTGTGCCTATAGTGATTTTGTTAGCTTTTATAGCTGCTCACTATGTTAATGGCGAGTTTGTTCTTTTAGAACGCAGACTTTGTGTAGTCGAGGACTATTTACAGAGTGTTTTCTTGGCGAGGAGCCGAGGTTTTTTTTGGTGAAATACCAGAGTGTTTTCTTGGCGAGGAGCCGAGGTTTTTTCTGGCGATATACCAGAGTGTTTTCTTGGCGAGGAGCCGAGGTTTTTTCTGGTGATATACCAGAGTGTTTTGTTGGCGATGAGCTGACGTGTTTTCTGGCGATCAACCAGAGCGGTTTCCCTGGCGATTTTAGCATGTCTAGATGTCTTAGGACGTCGACATTGCGACGTAGAGTGCGATTATTTTCTGAGTGCGACTAGTAGTGATACTAGATTTAGAATGTTCTCTTAGCGAT
>JAHKBH010002226.1:0-21809 GCA_019049505.1 Pachyrhynchus sulphureomaculatus
TGGCCGAAGTGTCAGAGCCGCAACAAAAGGAGGAAAAACATAATAATTTTCTCCGTACCTGAGCAGAACCAGAACCTATCTGCTGAAAGCATCGTTTAAAAGGGGGGTGATAGTCTGTTTGTGGACTCACTGCACTGAATCATTTGACAGAAGACGTTTCGAATGTTAAAAACCTATAACCTCTTAAAAATAACCTTGAATTGTGAAGATTCTGTGTCTTTATTTAATTAGTCATGCGTCTAAATCTTAAGGAATTTGGCACAATTCAGATATGTCCGAATATCGTTTTTTTTACGACAGAACTCCACGCAGCTGAGCATTGAGCATTTTGAGGAAACTTGAGACAGAGTGTCGCTGAAGCTAGATATAGGGCGTGTTTGAATGAAAAAATCTCCAAAATCAAATTCTATCAGGGGCATTACCCAACGCTTAGTACTTTTAAACAAGGTAATAATACCCGACAGAAGAAGGTTGTGCTCATATTCTTGTTACTATCAGAATGTACGGGGATATGAACTCAAAGATTGACAATTTGTTTTGTTGGAACAAGTGATAGTGAGTTTGCTTTATTACATTTACAGAAACATGGATATAGAAAAACGGGCGGAGTTCGGAAACTTTTTCGCGAAAATTTACAGTGTATTTCGCCAAAAGATAGACAAACTTTATAAAAACCGGGTATAACTAGGGGTGGAGGCCGTCTTGTTGGCTATCAGGAGTAGTGACCATCAAGTAGTTACTCTGCTTAACTCTTCCTATTTCGAAACGGGCGTTCCCCAATATAGATTTGTTAATGTGTATAATGTATATTGCCAACAGGGTTTATCGTTTAATTGTGGCAGCCATTTATATACCTCCATATGTCACTCCGCCTGGAATATGAACTTTCTTCTTTGAATCGCGTTTGAACAGTGCGAATATTTTGCAGAATTAGGAGGGTGTAAATCTCATTTTAGGAGACTTCAATGCCATCTCAATATGGGGCCCGTGACACAATAATTCGCAAAAATTTTAAGCGAAAATTTCCTGTTTGGTATACATCAGAAATAATTACGGATATTAAATATAAATCCCTAATGAGATCAAAATATAAAAAAACCCAGTGTCAATGGTATAATATCGAATTTACAAAAAATATTAGAAGATTGATTATGGTTAAGTGCAAGTCAGCTTTTGATAGGTACATACTTGGTGTCGAGGAAGCAATTAACAGTGATTCAGGAAAGTTTTTGTCCTTTATTAATCAGAAGAATCGAGAATCAAGGATTCCCGGAGCAATTCATTTGCTCGGTGCTTGGTATGAAAAGCCGCAAGACATAGTAAATGATTTCGCTTCTTATTTTGAAAGTGTATTCTTGCCTAACGAGAATGAAATCGATTTTGTTCCGGAGAGTGCTTGTCAGCTTTTCGGTAGTGTTGACATTTCATTAGCTTCTGTAACAGACAGTAAGATTCAACACGCTGTTAAAAAATTAAAGAATAGGCTGACCGCTGGACCTGACGGTATTCCATCTTTTATGGTTAAAGATTGTATGGGTGCACTTATGGTGCCTCTAAAATACATATTTAATCTGGCGTTAAGGACGTTAACATTTCAGGGGAGCTGGAAGGAAACGAGGGTGTGCCCCATTTTCAAGTCCGGCGAACGTAGCGAGGTAAACAATTATCGACCTATTTCTATTCTGAACAATTTTTCGAAGCTATTTGAAGTAATTCTGTATAATTGCATTTATACTCAGGTTAGAGGTATTCTGTCAACCCGTCAACATGGATTTATTGATGGTAGATCTACTGTAACAAACCTGGAAGTTTATACAAACTTTACAGAGAACATATTAGACGCAGGAGGGCAGGTTGACGTAATATACACGGACTTTTCTAAAGCCTTTGATAGAATATCTCATTTGGTTTTGCTGTAGAAGCTTTGGCGTATGGGTTTTGGTGTGGATGCGTGCAGTTTGTTTTCTTCATATTTGGGGGCCGCTCTCAGTCAGTACACTATAATGGATATATTTCCGATTTCTATACCGCAACCTCGGGCGTGCCACAGGGATCCAATTTTGGCCCCTTCTATTTTTGCTATATATTAATGATCTCTGTGATACTCTGAATTGTGGCAGGCTGCTTTTATCTGATGATTTCAAGCTGTATGCGCCCGTCTCATGTATTCAGAACAGTAAAGTGCTTCAAACTGAGCTTTGCGTGCTTGAGAATTGGTGTAAGCACAATAAATTAGACTTGAATATTTCTAAATGTCAAATTATGTCGGTGACGCGGAAAAACCATATAGTAACATATGAATATTCACTAGGAACGGCAACTCTCGGGCGCACCAACAGTGTAAGGTACTTGGGAGTAGTATTCGATAACAAAATGAATTTTTCTAATCACATTAATAACGTAACGCTGGAAGCCAATCGTCTATATGGTTTTATAGTGCGCAACTGTAGAAGCTTTAATAGTGAACGATCTCTAATACTGCTATATGAGCCCATATTATTTATGCTACAAACTAATGCTAGAACGAGTTCAAAAAAGATTTCTAAAATATTTATCATATAAGGTAGATGGTGTGTATCCAATGAGAGGAATAGAGTACTATTTGTTATTGGAGAGATTTAATTTTCAATCACTTGAGGCTCGCAGAGAGTGTTCGTCTATAATTTTCTTGTATAGATTATTGCACGGAGTCATCGACTGTCCTCAGCTGCTATCGGAGGCGGCTATATTGGTGCCTAGAATTAATTCACGAAATACTGCTACTTTTGTTTGTTCACGTGCTAAGACTAATCTCAGGTTAATTGAACCAATCAATGTAATCTGCAATAAATTTAACTTAATTAGTAATGAATGTGACATTTTTGCAGACACCGAAAATAAGATTCGGTCAATATGTTTAGATCATTTCACTTAATAGGACATTTATAAAAATTCTTTTAGAAGCTTGTTTTGCTTGTTCGATGTATGTAACTAATTTGTTTTATTTCACTTTTATTCTAATTTGTACTACGTTGATTCATTTAATTTCTTTATTCATTTTTATTTCTTTCTTTCTTCTTCTTTTTTTTTGTTGTTTTTGTCTATTTTTGTTGTTACTTTAGTACCTTAGTTTTAAGAGAAAATTTCATTCATATTCTTTCTTGTTTTCCTGTAAATGGGTTCTTACTGTTGGGAATAAAGCTATTATTATTATTATTATTATTTGCATTTCCTACATCTGTCCTCTGCAATAGTCGGGTCTTTGATGATATGCTTTTGGTAGTTTCTGGTTAATATGACCCTTATCCCGGATGGCAAGTAAGAAGCCCTTCAGTCTCAGGGAATAGCTGCCCATCCTGTAACTAGGTGTATGATTGTTTTTTATTTACGTGGTCTTGTTCTATGTGGTATCTGTGTTTTTCCGTGGAGTGTTTTCTCTGACCACGTTTTCATCTTTTCCTGTTGTAACTGGGTGTGACTGTGTGTGTCTGCTGAGTGGTCTGCCCGGGCTAAGTCGAGAGGTGTGTAGTTTTTGTCTGCTTTCACTGTCGCTGTGTGGAGGCTGGTTTTGCTTGCTGTGAAAAAATTTCCTAAGTGTTTGTATTTGTTTTGTGTAATGATCTGATGTCTATAATTCCTCTTCCTCCTGCCTTCCTCTCTCGATTATTATTATTATTGTTTATTACAAAAAGTTCTTCTTTCTCACATTTGATCAATGTGGTTCCATGTTTGGCTGACGGGCCAAAACCAAGTCAGCACAAACGCTATTACCATTCCGTATTAAGGAATGACCTGACAATGTTACATGTTTTCAAAATCACTGACTTCTGAATGTTTCTGTGTATGTCCGTGTTGAGTCCCAATTGCACTAAATGTGGTGTGAATGTTATTGGTGTAAGGCCTGTGGCTGATATAATGAGGGGGACAATGATGACTTTTTCCTGTCTCCATAGCCTTTTTATTTCCGTTGCAAGGTCTGTGTATTTGGAAATTTTTTCTGTGTATTTCGCTTGGATGTTTGTGTCGTTGGGGACAGCTATGTCAATCAGATAGGTGACTTTTCCTTTTTTGCACTGAAAAGTAATATCGGGTCTATTGGCGGAGACTGTTTTATCTGTATGGATACCGATATCCCAGTAGAAGCTTGTAATCTTTCATTTTCAAGTATGGATGTTGGCGTGTATTTGTAGTAGGGATCTGTGTTTTCTATGAGTCTGTATGTTGTGGCTAGTGCTTGGTGAACCACTTTGGCAGCTGAATCATGCCTGGCTGTGTACTCCGTTCCGGCCAATATTTTACATCCGCTCGTTATGTGTTCGATCGTTTCTTTCTGCTGGTGGCATTCCTACATCTGTCCTCTGCAATAGTCGGGTTCTTTGATGATATGCTTTTATTTATTTATTTATTTTTTTATTATTTATTACAAAAAGTTCTTTCTTTCTCACATTTGATCAATGTGGTTCCATGTTTGGCTGACGGGCCAAAACCAAGTCAGCACAAACGCTATTACCATTCCGTATTAAGGAATGACCTGACAATGTTACATGTTTTCAAAATCACTGACTTCTGAATGTTTCTGTGTATGTCCGTGTTGAGTCCCAATTGCACTAAATGTGGTGTGAATGTTATTGGTGTAAGGCCTGTAGCTGATATAATGAGGGGGACAATGATGACTTTTTCCTGTCTCCATAGCCTTTTTATTTCCGTTGCAAGGTCTGTGTATTTGGAAATTTTTTCTGTGTATTTCGCTTGGATGTTTGTGTCGTTGGGGACAGCTATGTCAATCAGATAGGTGACTTTTCCTTTTTTGCACTGAAAAGTAATATCGGGTCTATTGGCGGAGACTGTTTTATCTGTATGGATACCGATATCCCAGTAGAGCTTGTAATCTTCATTTTCAAGTATGGATGTTGGCGGTGTATTTGTAGTAGGGATCTGTGTTTTCTATGAGTCTGTATGTTGTGGCTAGTGCTTGGTGAACCACTTTGGCAGCTGAATCATGCCTGGCTGTGTACTCCGTTCCGGCCAATATTTTACATCCGCTCGTTATGTGTTCGATCGTTTCTTTCTGCTGGTGGCATTTCCTACATCTGTCCTCTGCAATAGTCGGTCTTCTTTGATGATATGCTTTTGGTAGTTTCTGGTTAATATGACTTTATCCTGGATGGCAAGTAAGAAGCCTTCAGTCTCAGGGAATAGCTGCCCATCCCGTAACCAGGTGTATGATTGTTTTTTATTTACGTGGTCTTGTTCTATGTGGTATCTGTGTTTTCCGTGGAGTGTTTTCTCTGACCACGTTTTCATCTTTTCCTGTTGTAATTGGGTGTGACTGTGTGTGTGTCTGCTGAGTGGTCTGCCCGGGCTAAGTCGAGAGGTGTGTAGTTTTTGTCTGCTTTCACTGTCGCTGTGTGGAGGCTGGTTTGCTTGCTGTGAAAGAATTTCCTAAGTGTTTGTATTTGTTTTGTGTGTAATGATCTGATGTCTATAATTCCTCTTCCTCCTGCCTTCCTCTCGATGGTAAGTCTTTCTTTGCATGCGTTGGGGTGTAATTTCCTGTATTTGGTGAATTGAGATCGTATAAGGATGTGAATATTTTCTATGTCTGTTTGTGACCATTTGATGATACCAAATGAATATGTGAGTATAGGTATAGCGAACGTGTTGATGGCTTTAGTGAGATTTTTAGAGTTGAGTTTTGTTTGCAAAAGTTTCGTCAGTCTGTTTTTGAATTCGGTTCTGAGCTCTGTTTTGATGTGAGTGTGGTTGAGTTTGGTGCTTTGTTGGAAGCCTAGATATTTGTATGTTTCTTTATCGAACATGTTATCGAGCGTTTCATTGTTGATGGTTTCTGTCTCATGGTGGTGCTTCCATTGGCCTTTGTTGATGTGGAGCACTTTGCATTTACTTATACCAAATTCCATATTGACATCTAAGGTGAATATTTCTGTGATTTTGAGGAGTTCTTTCAGCTGTGTTTGTGTGGCAGCGTAGAGTTTTATGTCGTCCATATATAGGAGGTGGTTTATTTTGTGTTGATTCTCTTTTTGGTGTCTGATATTGAAGCCATGCTCTGTTCTGTTTAGTATATTTGAGAGTGGATTGAGACAGAGGCAAAACCATAGAGCACTGAGCGAGTCTCCCTGAAATATACCCCGTCTGATGTACAGCTCTTCTGTTTGGATCCGTTCGGTTTGTGTTTCTAGGCGTATTTTGGTTTTCCATGTTTTCATAATTTGCGCGAGAAACTGCCTGAGGTGTTGGTTGATTTTATAGATTTCTAGGGCCCTGATTAACCAGCTGTGGGGTATGGAGTCGAAGGCTTTTTTATAGTCTATGTAACCGATGTGAAGGTTTCTGTGTTCTTTTCTGGTTTGTCCCATAATCACGCTATCTATAATCAGCTGCTCTTTGCATCCTCGACTATTTTTCCTGCATCCCTTCTGCTCTTCTGTGAGGATATTGTTGTCTGTTAGGTGTTGTTCTATTTTCTTCGATATTGTGGCTGTGATGATCTTGTATAGGGTTGGAAGACAGGTGATAGGTCGGTAGTTTGACGGGTTTGTGGTGTCTGAGCTTTTGGGTTTAACGTATGTTATTCCTTGTGTGAGGAAAGTGGGAAATGTGTGTGGTTGTAGAATGGCTTTGTTGATTTGGTGTGTGAGTGCTTCGTGTGTGGTGGTAAACTGTTTGTACCAGAAGTTTTGTATATTGTCTATTCCAGGACATTTCCAGTTGTGTGTGTGTTTGATAGTTTCTGTAATTTCTTGTGTATTAAATGTGGTATTTTCTTGTTCTGTCACATGTTTATGTTTGTCTTCTTCGGCTTTGATCCAGGGGGGTGTTATTATTGTGTAGTTTGGGTTCTGACCAGATACTTTTCCAATAATCTGTGAGTTCTTGTTTGTTTGGTGGTTCAGTCACTGCTATCTGTTTGTTGTACATAGTTTTCCGGTAGAACTGTTTTTTCGCTTCTTCGGAAGAGGTTGTTGGTGTCTTTCCTCTCATTTGATTCTTTGTATCTACGGAGTCTTGCGGCATATACAGATAGTTTTTGTTTCAAAGTATCGAGGATTTCTGGCAGTGGTCTGTTGGGAGACTTAGATTTGATCTTGTTTGTCCCCTGTGTGACACGTTTGGACGCGTTCCCGCTTATAAACTGGGTAAGATGTCCTAGATCTCTCCTGATGTTGTTGATTTTGTTTTCTATTCTTATTTGCCATTTGAATTTTGGTTTTGTCCTGTTGGGGTTTCCTTGTCGTTGAGGGAGTTTTTGATTATTTTGTGTTAGAGTGGTGATTGCTGCTGCGTATATTATTGTGTGAATGTCTTCGATTGTGCTTGAGTCTGTTATATACTGAGGTATTATGTGCTTGTTTAGTGTGTTGAGGATTGGTTGCGTGCTCTGTCTGAAGATTAAACGAGGGATGGGATTTCTTGTTGTGGGGTCGGTGCCTGACCATCGAGCCAGATGTGACTCCATTTTTGCTTTAAGTGTTTGTATGAGAGCTGATTCGGGGTGATGTTGTGTGGATGTCGTTGAGGGTGGCGAGCGATTCCTGTTGTTGTCTGTGATATGGTGTTGCGCGGTACTCGCAATATTATTTTGCGTTATGCTCCTCCTGGGTGGTGGGTATTGTTGTGTTCGACTGGGTGGTGTGTGTGTGTGAGGCTGGTTCGGAATCTGCTTTATTGTTTCTATTGTTTGGTTGGTCTGTGTTCAGTTCAACAGCCACTGTGTCCTTGATGGTTTGCAATTCGAGAGGTGTGAGACGATTGTTCTTGGTAATAACTCTTTTTTGGTCTACTACTCTCTGTTCTGAAACAAGTAATTGCAGATGTGGATATTCGGTCAAGAAAAGTCTGTGCAGTTGCTGTCTGTAGCCCGATGTTATTGTTTCGAGTTTGGTGGCGGTGTAGTAACAGCGCATCACCGTCCTATTCATCTCATCAGTCCACTTTAACCGCTGTCTTGGTTTTCCAGCCTTCGTAGTTGCATGTTGTCCTTGCAATACATACGGGCCCTGGCCTGGCTTTGGTGGTTGTGTTTGTCCCGTATCTGCGTCGGTTGCGCTTGGGATTGATGTTGGTGGGTCCAAGCGGCGAGTGATTCTCTTCTCAGTGATTTCTTTGTCAGGTTTTGTGTTTTCATTACAGCAACACATGGCGTGTTCGTTGATTCCTGTGGTGCAACTCATGCGCTGCTGTGATTTTCCCGCCTTGGTGGGTGTCGGCTTAGTCGCCAACACAACACTTTTGGCAGGTCCATTTTCGGTTGCCTGGTCTTCATCGTTTTGGTCGAGCTGCCATTTCCCGCGACGTCCTCGACCGTTACGTCGCTCGCCCGATGCTTCTTTTATTGATCTGTTGTTCTCTGGAATGTTTTCAGTGTTTTGTGGTGTCAGAAGCTCAAAGTGTCCCGACATTGGGTTGCCTGTTAGTAGAAGGTAAATGGTTTTGTTGTATTTTCCCGTGCTTATTATTGTTGGTCTGTCCGTAAAAGTTATTTTTGTATGTCTTGTTCTTCGTTGTTTTGAGAAGATATGAAAGTTGCTATTTTGTGTTTCCGAGAGGGCAAGTATCTCTAGGCTCGTTCCATAGGTGCCATTTTTCGCATATAATTATAATAGTTATTGAAGTCTTTTATATCGTCGACTTCAATTAATGAAAATGTGTGAAGTTCCGACCAGTTTTGTTGTAAATATCTTAGAGCAACCTCTCGGAGTTTCTCATGATGGTTCTGGTGGCCATATAAGTATAAGCTAACTGCACGGAAAAGGCAATTTCCATCACCTACAATGTCGGATCTGGTAAAACTATCGGGAGTAGTTTCGACTGAGGCGGTTGTTTGGTTCGTCTGTAGTTGTTGTTGTGGTGTTGCTGTAGCTGTTTGTACGACAGGGGTCCGCCTCCGCAACACCCTTCCATTTTCATTATTATTATTATTATTACAAAAAGTTCTTCTTTCTCACATTTGATCAATGTAGTTCCATGTTTGGCTGACGGGCCAAAACCAAGTCAGCACAAACGCTATTACCATTCCGTATTAAGGAATGACCTGACATGTTACATGTTTTCAAAATCACTGACTTCTGAATGTTTCTGTGTATGTCTGTGTTGAGTCCCAATTGCACTAAATGTGGTGTGAATGTTACTGGTGTAAGGCCTGTGGCTGATATAATGAGGGGGACAATGATGACTTTTTCTGTCTCCATAGCCTTTTTATTTCCGTTGCAAGGTCTGTGTATTTGGAAATTTTTTCTGTGTATTTCGCTTGGATGTTTGTGTCGTTGGGGACAGCTATGTCAATCAGATATGTGACTTTTCCTTTTTTGCACTGAAAAGTAATATCGGGTCTATTGGCGGAGACTGTTTTATCTGTATGGATACCGATGTCCCAGTAGAGCTTGTAATCTTCATTTTCAAGTATGGATGTTGGCGTGTATTTGTAGTAGGGATCTGTGTTTTCTATGAGTTTGTATGTTGTGGCTAGTGCTTGGTGAACCACTTTGGCAGCTGAATCATGCCTCGCTGTGTACTCCGTTCCGGCCAATATTTTACATCCGCTCGTTATGTGTTCGATTTATTATGACTGTTCTCGTTTTTCTTTCTCACATTTGGTCAATGTGGTTCCATGTTTTGGCTGACGGGCGGAAACCAAGTCAGCACAAACGCATTATCATTGTGTATTAAGGAATGACCTGACAATGTTACATGTTTTCAAAATCACTGACTTCTGAATGTTTTTGTGTATGTTTGTGTTGAGTCCTAATTGTACTAAGTGTGGTGTGAATGTTGTTTGGTGTAAGGCCTGTGGCTGATATAATGAGGGGGACAATGATGACTTTTTCTTGTTTCCATAGCCTTTTTATTTCCGTTGCAAGGTCTGTGTATTTGGAAATTTTTTCTGTGTATTTCGTTTGGATGTTTGTGTCGTTGGGGACAGCTATGTCAATTAGATAGGTGACTTTTTCTTTTTTGCACTGAAAAGTAATATCGGGTCTATTGGCGGAGACTGTTTTATCTGTATGGATACTGATGTCCCAGTATAGTTTGTAATCTTTATTTTCAAGTACGGATGTTGGTGTATATTTGTAGTAGGGATCTGTGTTTTCTATGAGCTTGTATGTGGTGGCTAGTGCTTGGTGAACTACTTTTGCCGCTGAGTCATGTCTGGCTGTGTATTCCGTTCCGGCTAATATTTTACATCCGCTTGTTATGTGTTCGATCGTTTCTTTCTGTTGGTGGCATTTTCTGCATCTGTCTTCTGTAATAGTTGGGTCTTTGATAATATGCTTTTGGTAGTTTCTGGTTAATATGACTTTATCCTGGATGGCAAGTAAGAAGCCTTCTGTTTCTGGGAATAGCTGCCCATCCCGTAACCAGGTGTATGATTGTTTTTTATTTACGTGGTCTTGCTCTATGTGGTATCTGTGTTTTCCGTGAAGTGTTTTTTCTGACCACGTTTTCATCTTTTCCTGTTGTAATTGGATGTGACTGTGTGTATCTGCTGGGTGGTCTACCCGGGATAAGTCGAGTGGGGTATAGTTTTTGTCTGCTTTGACTGTTGCTGTGTGGAGGCTGGTTTGCTTGGTGTGAAAGAATTTCCTAAGTGCTTGTATTTGTTTTGTGTGTAATGATCTGATGTCTATAATTCCTCTTCCTCCTGCCTTCCTCTCGATGGTAAGTCTTTCTTTGCATGCGTTGGGATGTAATTTCCTGTATTTGGTGAATTGAGACCGTATAAGGATGTGAATATTTTCTAAGTCTGTTTGTGACCATTTGATGATACCAAATGAATATGTGAGTATAGGTATAGCGAACGTGTTGATGGCTTTAGTGAGATATTTGGAGTTGAGTTTTGTTTGTAAAAGTTTCGTCAGTCTGTTCTTGAATTCGGTTCTGAGCTCTGTTTTGATGTGAGTATGGTTGAGTTTGGTGCTTTGTTGAAAGCCTAGATATTTGTATGTTTCTTTGTCAAACATGTTATCGAGTGTTTCATTGTTGATGGTTTCTGTCTCATGGTGGTACTTCCATTGGCCTTTGTTGATGTGGAGCACTTTGCATTTACTTATACCAAATTCCATATTGACATCCAAGGTGAATATTTCTGTGATTTTGAGGAGCTCTTTCAGCTCTGCTTTTGTGGCAGCGTAGAGTTTTATGTCATCCATATATAGGAGGTGGTTTATTTTATGTTGATTCCCTTTTTGGTGTCTGATATTGAAGCCATGCTCTGTTCTGTTTAGTATATTTGAGAGTGGATTGAGACAGAGGCAAAACCATAGAGCGCTGAGCGAGTCTCCCTGAAATATACCCCGTCTGATGTACAGCTCTTCTGTCTGGATGCGTTCGGTTTGTGTTTCTAGGCGTATTTTGGTTTTCCATGTTTTCATAATTTGCGCTAGAAATTGCCTGAGGTGTTGGTTGATTTTATAGATTTCTAGGGCTCTGATTAACCAGCTGTGGGGTATGGAGTCGAAGGCTTTTTTTATAGTCTATGTAACCGATGTGAAGGTTTCTGTGTTCTTTTCTGGTTTGTCCCATAATCACGCTATCTATGATCAGCTGCTCTTTGCATCCTCGACTATTTTTCCTGCATCCCTTCTGCTCTTCTGTGATAATATTGTTGTCTGTTAGGTGTTGTTCTATTTTCTTGGAAATTGCGGCTGTGATGATCTTGTATAGGGTTGGAAGACAGGTGATAGGTCGGTAGTTTGACGGGTTTGTGGTGTCTGAGCTTTTGGGTTTAACGTATGTTATTCCTTGTGTAAGGAAAGTGGGAAATGTGTGTGGTTGTAGAATGGCTTTGTTGATTTGGTGTGTGAGTGCTTCGTGTGTGGTGGTAAACTGTTTGTACCAGAAGTTTTGTATATTGTCTATTCCAGGACATTTCCAGTTGTGTGTGTGTTTGATTGTTTCTGTAATTTCTTCTGTAGTTAGTGTGGAATTTTCTTGTTCTGTCACACGTTTGTGTTTATCTTCTTCGGCTTTGATCCAGGAGGTGTTATTATTATGTAGTTTGGGTTCTGACCAGACAGTTTTCCAATAATCTGCGAGTTCTTGTTTATTTGGTGGTTCAGTTACTACTGTCTGCTCGTTGTACATAGTTTTTCGGTAGAACTGTTTTTCGCTTCTTCGGAAGAGGTTGTTAGTGTCTTTCCTCTCGTTTGATTCTTTGTATCTACGGAGTCTTGCAGCATATACGGATAGTTTTTGTTTCAAAGTATCAACGATTTTTCTGGCAGTGTTCGGTTGAGAGATTTAGATTTGATCTTGTCTACACCCTGTGTGACACGTTTGGATGCGTTCCCGTTCATAAACTGGGTAAGGTGTCCCAGATCTCTTCTGATGTTGTTGATCTTGTTTTCTATTCTTATTTGCCATTTAAATTTGGGTTTTCTGCTGTTGGGGTCTCTTTGTCGTTGCGGGAGTTTTTGATTATTTTGTGTTATAGTGGTGATTGCTGCTGCATATATTATTGTGTGGATGTCTTCGATCGTGCTTAAGTCTGTTATGTACTGTGGTATTATGTGCTTGTTTATTGTGTTGAGGATCATTTGAGTGCTCTGTTTGAAAGTTAAACGAGGGATGGGATTTCTTGTTGTAGGGTCGGTGCCTGACCATCGAGCTAGATGTGACTGCATTTCTGCTTTGAGTGTTTGTATGAGAGGTGATTCGGGGTGATGTTGTATAGATGTTGTTGAGTGTCGTGTGGTGCTTGCTATTTGCTCTGAAATATTATTTTGAGTTATGCTCCTGCTGGGTGGTGGGTCTTGTTGTTTTCGACTGGGTGGTTGTGTGTGTGAGATTGGTTCGGTATCTGCTCTACTGTTTCTATTGTTTAGTTGGTCTGTGTTCAGTTCAGCAGCTACTTGGTCTGCGTTAAGTTCAGCAGCTACTGTATCTTTGATGGTTTGCAATTCGAAAGGTGTGAGGCGATTGTTCTTGGTAATAACTCTTTTTTGGTCTATTACTCTCTGTTCTGTAACAAGTAATTGCAGATGTGGATATTCGGTCAAGAAAAGTCTGTGTAGTTCCAGTCTGTAGCCTGATGTCACTGTTTCTAGTTTGGTGGCGGTGTAGTAACAGCGCATCACTGTTTTTATTCATTTCATCTGTCCACTTTAACCGCTGTCTTGGTTTGCCAGCCTTGGTAGTTGCATGTTGTCCTTGCAAAACATACGCGGTTTGGCCTGGCTTTGGTGGTTGTATTTGTCCCGCATTTACGTCGATTGCGCTTGGGATTGGTGGTGGTGGGTCCAAGCGGCGAGTGATTCTCTTGTCAGTGATTTCTTTGTCAGGTGTGATTTCATTACAGCAACGCATGGCGTGTTCATTGATTCCTGTGGTGCAACTCATGCGTTGCTGTGACTTTCCCGCCTTGGTGGGTGTCGGCTTACTCGCCGGCACAACACTTTGGGCAGGTCCATTTTCGGTTGCCTGGTCTTCATCGTTTTGGTCGAGCTGCCATTTCCCGCGACGTCCTCGACCGTTACGTCGCTCGCCCGATGCTTCTTTTATTGGTCTGCTGTTGTCTGGAATGTTCTCAATGTTTTGTGGTGTCAGAAGCTCAAAGTGTCCCGACATTGGGTTGCCTGTTAGTAGAAGGTAAATAGTTTTGTTGTATTTTCCCGTGCTTATTATTGTTGGCTTATTATTATTATTATTATTATTATTATATTTCCCATTATTTAGGCTTATGTCGCGTTATCTATCATTATTTCGCCTTAGTTCCAATTTTGGCACATTAACTCCAATATCTCGATTTATTTCCCATTATTTAGGCTTATGTCGCCTTACATATTATTATTTTGCCTTATTTCCAATTATGGCACATTAACTCTCAAAATCTCGATTTATTTCCATTATTTAGGCTTATTTCGCCTTATCTATCATTATTTCGCCTTATTTCCAATTATGGCACATTAACTCCCAATATCTGGACTTATTTTCCATTATTTATGCTTATGTCGCCTTTATTTCACCTTATTTCCAATTATGGCACATTAACTCCCAATATCTCGATTTAATTCCCATCATTTAGGCTTATGTCGCCTTATCTACAATTATTTCGCCTTATTTCCAATTATGGCACATTAACTCCCAATATCTCGCCTCATTTTCCATTATTTAGGCTTATGTCGCCTTACATATCTTCATTTCATCTTATTTTCCAATTATGGCACATTAACTCCCAATATCTCGATTTATTTCCCATTATTTAGGCTTATGTCGCCTTATATATTATTATTTCGCCTTATTTCCCATTATGGCACATTAACTCCCAAAATCTCGATTTAATTCCCATTATTTAGGCTTATGTCGCCTTATATATCATTATTTAGCCTTATTTCCAATTATGGCACATTAACTCCCAATATCTCGATTTATTTCCCATTATTTAGGCTTATGTAGCCTTATATATTATTATTTCGCCTTATTTCCCATATGGCACATTAACTCCCAATATCTCTATTTAATTCCCATTATTTAGGCTTATGTCGCCTTATCTATCATTATTTCGCCTTATTTCAAATTATCGCACATTAACTTTCAGTATCTTGACTTATTTCCCATTATTTAGGCTTATGTCGCCGTAATATATCATTATTTCGCCTTATTTCCAATTATGGCACATTAACTCCCAATATCTCGACTTATTTCCCATTATTTTATTCTTATGTCGCCTTATATGTATTTTTTTCTCCCTATTTCCAATTATGGCATATTAACTCCCTGTATCTCGACTTATTTCCCATTATTTAGGCTTATGTCGCCTTATATATCATTATTTCGCCTTATTTCCAATTATGGCAAATTAACTCCCAATATCTCGATTTATTCCCCATTATTTACGCTTATGTCGCCTTATCTACCATTATTTCGCCTTATTTCCAATTATGGCACATTAACTCCCAGTATCTCGACTTATTTCCCATTATTTATTCTTATGTCGCCTTATATATCATTATTTAGCCTTATTTCCAATTATGACATATTAATTCCCAATACCTCGATTTATTTCCCATTATTTAGGCTTATGTCGCCTTATATATCCATTATTTCGCCTTTTTTCCAATTATGGCACATTAACTCCCAATATCTCCATTTATTTCCTATTATTTAGGCTTATGTCGCCTTGTCTATCATTATTTCGCCTTATTTCCAATTATGGCACATTAACTCCCAATATCTCGATTTATTTCCCATTATTTAGGCTTATGTCGTCTTATCTATCATTACCTAATTTAGTTATGTAGATAACAACAGCCAATACGACTTTCCGAACTTTTCGGGGGATAGCTGAATGGCTTTCTGAAAGATGCTGAATCTGGCAGCAAGAATTCCAAATGCATTTTCCGAGACTCCTCGGGCTCTACTGCAACGGTAGTTATATACACGTTGTTGATTGGTGAGTTTGCTTCCCTTGTAGGGCTTCATTGTCACTTAGTGAAAAGGCTTCATCGCCAACAATAACATATGGCAGTTTTACAGCAAAGTTGGGCAACTCTTCTTTATTGGGAAGAGTCAGCCAATTTTTCACCAAATTTTGTGAAATCTCATCTATAATTGTAGTAAAATGAACCTGAATTGGCAGGCTTAACAATTGATACATGTTTCCCATCAATAGCGCCTACACAATGTAGGAAATTTTATCGCGTAGCAAAGTCTTCAGCCAAAGCCTTCCACTCCTCAGGAGATCGGGGCATCTGAAACAATTATAATTAGACAATAGATTATATTTTAAAAAGGTTTAGTTGCCAAATGAAGAATATTATTGTTATTAATCCAACTTTTTCTCGTTTTAATTTTCAGGATTTCGCACAGGAGAAACAACCATTCTTCAAGAAACCAACTGTTGATGCTCACACGGCTGTTGATGCTCACACGAATACCCCATTGTCCTGCCAAGAATCGGAAATCTCAGCCAAAGGAAAGGGATCCAACCGATGAATTTATTAAGTTAGCTTGTACTCGGTTGCAAGAACCGCCTTGTGATGACTCCCACATAGCTTCCAATTGGACCAGAGAACTTAAAAATATGGCTCCACAGCAAAACATATTTGCCAAAAAAATTTATTAATGACATATTTAAAGGGGAAATAGGGACAATACACCGAAATTCAGTAAAAAGTAACGAACAGATATGACACCCCTGTCTCTCAGTCTTCTGATTCAACTAAGTCTCAAAGACATATGGTCTCTCTTCCTGAGTATACATCTCAAAACTTAGAACAACCGTGGTCTCATTAATTTTCTTCTTTTCAATAACTTTTTGTTCTGTTCACTTTTTTTTATACTAATGTAAAATACACTAATTTGATAAAGTACTTATAGGTTGTACACTTGAAATAAATTTTGTTTCAACAAAAGTTTATTGTTTCCTTACCTTAATATAATCTTTGAGACTCAAACACAGTGCATCACAGGTTTCTTCAACTATTTCACTAATGGTTTGTTGTAACCCAACTATGTTTACCATTATTATTTTGAATTTTATTAATGTTATTCATATTTTATAACTCATGAGCTCATGGGGAACTTTCCCTTCAAAATATTGGTATGACCTATACGTAAATAAACAAAAAGACCCTTCCAGCAAGACAACTATTTATTGGAGTGTCATTTAGATAAAGTTGAGCGACACCAAATATGACTCAGAAAAGCTCGATTCTCACAACTATAAAAACATAAAAAGTAATTGTCGAAGATGGAAAGTTCCGCCATAAAACGACCTTGTCCAGTAGGTAGAATGTAATCTTAGGGCTATTAGATTATAAAATACATTTTTAACTGCTTAGGGAAGATTGTAAAAAGTTTTACTTTAGGTATTTTAGAAAGAAGCCAACACACATTACTGAAGAAACTCAACAAGCGATCGGTTGAGACTTAGAAGCAGCTTTCCCTTATAGTTATTTTATTTTAGTTAAACAGTAAATTTTTGAAATATATTTATAGACAAGGCGAAATCGGCGCCATCGTTGGAAAAAATTTTCTAATTGAATTTTTTTTCATAACCTTCTCCAGGAGATGCCCCTGAAAGAGGATCAACATGTTGCCGGGCGGTAACCTGGTCCGAATTTGTTTAAACAAATTTTTTTAAAACAAAGTCCAAAAATTGAAATTTTCGCCCCGGAACAAGTTTTTTTAGGTAAATTGGACCATTTTGAACAAAAAATGTCTCTTGTGAATTTTCTCTAAAATGCGCCGTTTTCGAGATATCGGCGATTTTTAGGTGCGAGAAAACGCGAAAATGGCCACTTTCACCTCCCAATATTGGGGTCAAAAATTAAAATTTTCAATGTTGCCAAGTGTCCAAATTAAAGTTTGAGATCTCTTCTACAAATTACCGTAGGAAATATTGCAATATCTTTATTTTTAAACATTGTTTTTTAACAGTTAACAAATTGCGTTCGAGCGCCCGCGGCCGCATCGAAACTGTATACATAGATATATACGCAACGCCCGTACGTAGGCGCGAATATATTTATTCAAAACTGTGATACAAAAATTCCAAAAAATATTAAAACTTTAATGATGAATACAAATAATAAGTTTCAATTGGTTCAATATTTATCTAATAATGCTGTAAATTACGTTGCATTAAGTCACACTCAACAATTAATAATATCAGGTGGATTCTATAACATTGAAAAGTGCTATTGTATACAGGGAAATAATATACATGAAATTATTGAGTTAGAAAACAATCACTTAGAGGCTGATACAAGGATATTTTGTCATGCTCGATATATGTTACCTTATAATTCTGAAATAATAATTCATTCCGTTGATACCGACGTTTTTATATTAGCAATTCATTATTTTAGCTTTTTCAAATTAATTGGTTGTACAGGATTGTATTTTAAAGTAGTTGGTCAGAAGCCAAGATTATTGTCTTGTAATGTAGCTGCTGAATATTTAACTAGTCAAGTTTGTCAAGTTTTGCCTGCTTTACATGCGTTTACAGGCTGTGATACTACTAGTAAAGTAGGTACTAAAAATAAAGCTTTAGATTTAGTCTTTGATTTAGATACTCAAAATGCATTAACCCAACTTGGTACTGGCTTACAATTAAATGCCATGGAATTCAATGCATTAGAAAAATTGTATTTGAAAATTTTGAATAAAGCTGGAGAAACAGCAGATAATGCTAGACAAATAATTTTAGAACGTTCTTGTGGGATGGGTATTAATTTTGGAAAAATTCCATGTACATCCGATGCTTTAAAATTGCACATTTCACGAGCTTCACTACAAACGTACATATGGAAAATGTCATTGTATTCTCGGTATCGACATTTAGATGCAACAGAATTTGGTTACACTATAGAAACAGGTGAATTGTTACCCAAATTCATGTTAAAAAATTCGATACCAGATTCGTTAATTAGGCAATGTAAATGTACAAAAAATTGTAAAACTAATGCATGTAATTGCAAAAGCAACAACGTAAGTTGTATACTCATGTGTGGGTGTAATTTAAATATTTGCGAAAATTCTATTAAATATATATAAGTTATATTTCATAAAATTGTTTTAATTCTTCTACCATCCTAATCGAATATTGAATTTTTATTTATATTCATTTGTTATAATAATTAAATTTGATATAACAATTACTCTTTAATAAATAAATATTTTTTACATACTTTTCAAATATATTAATTTTAATAAGAAATCAAGAAACAAAGCTTTATAGAGCATCGCAGTGCGTATACAGTTCCGTGCGCCTACGTACGGGCGTTGCGTATATATCTATGTATACAGTTTCGATGCAGCCGCGGGCGCTCGAACGCAATTTGTTAACTGTTAAAAAACAATATTTAAAAATGAAGATATTGCAATATTTCCTACGGTAATTTGTAGAGGAGATCTCAAACTTTAATTTGGACACTTGGCAACATTGAAAATTTTAATTTTTGACCCCGATATTGGGAGGTGAAAGTGGCCATTTTCGCGTTTTCTCGCACCTAAAATCGCCGATATCTCGAAAACGGCGCATTTTAGAGAAAATTCACAAGAGACATTTTTTGTTCAAAATGGTCCAATTTACCTAAAAAAACTTGTTTCGGGGCGAAAATTTCAATTTTTGGACTTTGTTTAAAAAAAAAATTGTTTAAACAAATTCGGACCAGGTTACCGCCCGGCAACATGTTGATCCTCTTTCAGGGGCATCTCCTGGAGAAGGTTATGAAAAAAAATTCAATTAGAAAATTTTTTCCAACGATGGCGCCGATTTCGCCTTGTCTATTAGTAAATAATCTAAAAAGAAGTGTTTGAATTAAGAACCAAAAAGTAGTCAGCGGTAATAGTGGAAATATTATACATTTGTGGCAGAAACCAAACATTGTGGCAGCGGGAAAATTACAACAGCGGTGGCAGCTTACGATTACAACAGGTTGTTACAGCAATGTAAGACAAAAATTTCAAATCTTCAAAGCTGTTGCTAGAAATCGTAATGTGACGGCAAGTCGATCCGCTGGTGAAATGGCCTTCCTCATATTCGTATCCTGTTTTTTTATTAATGGTGAAACCAATGCAACTAGCTATTTAAACAGTTATTCATCCATCCGCAAAAAAATCCAGTAGTCGTTTGGCTCAGTAATGAGTCCTCGAAGTAGTTCCCCATATCCATGACTCATACGTTTTTCTTTGTCTCCTTCTTTTCCTCTTCTTGAGCACCAAAGCAGACGCAATTAGAACCGGTAGATCCATCTTTGTTCAAAGCACGATTGTAACTGACACTATATTGATCAATATTATTGAATCATGTAGGAGTACCCGACTTTTACCATATATTGCGTCAATAATATTACTTCGATACCATTGACTGTGTAAGGGGGGCCTTAAGGATAACGATTTCCCTTATTTAGGAACTTATAAGAGAGGTTATTTGAAGTTCATTATTCTTATCGCTATTATGGTAGGGCCCGTTTTTTTTCTACTTAGGTATACAGCAGACATCAGCCGGTCGTACAGTGAATGAAAAAAAAAAAATGTACACTGGCCTAACCTTACTTTTACTTTATTTTATTGCAATTCTGCCGTGATGTAAAATTGCAATTCCTTCGCGTTAAAACTTCGCATGCTGGAGATAATGATAAGGGCCAAGGCATGTGAAAAATAAAAAAATAATATAAAAGCACTACAGGCCATGAAGGCCTGGGACTTAGTAAAACTTGTGTCCTTTTCCCACCTTCCCTCTTCCATCATCCAGCGTCCAAGTATTGCTGGATCGTATGTCTCCATTCTATTCTATTCTGCGCCTTCGTCCTCCAGTCTCTGACCCCTATGGCTCTTAAATCCTCCTCAACATGTTGCAACCATCTGCTCTTCGGCCTTCCCCTCCTTCTCACACCCACAGGCTTCATCGTCAGCACCCTTTTCGGCAGTCTCTCTCTTGTCATACGTTGTACGTGTCCTAACCATCTCATTCTTTGCGCTCTTATAAAAGATGTGATTCTAGGTCCGTCATATAAGTCTTCCAGTTCCTGATTTGTCCGCCTAGTCCACCCTTCCGGTGTATTTCTTCCTCCATAGATCACTCTCAACATCCTTCTTTCCCACCTCTCTAGCGTCTCTTCCTCCAATTTGTTCATTACCCATGTTTCACATCCATAAGTGACAGTAGATCTTATGACCGATGTATAAATCCTCAGTTTTGTCTTTCTAGAGACGTACTTTGATTTCATTAGAGTGTTCAGGCTCCCACATTTTTGGTTGCCCTTTGCTATTCGCGTCTTCAATTCGCTCCCCTCATGCCCGTTTTCTTCCAGCAGTACCCCCAAATATATAAATCTGTCCACTCTCTCAAATTTATATTCCCTTCCATCATAGGTCACTACATTAAGTTCTTTTTCTTTCCTAGTTTCTGTGCTTCCTGCTATCATATACTTCGTTTTCTCAGAGTTGATTTCTAAACCATACTTACTTGCCTCTCTTATTAGTCTTTTCGTTCTCTTTACGAGTTTTCTGCTAGACTTTGTTATCAACGTCAAGTCATCCGCATATGCTATACACTGGTGCTCCTTATTAAAAATTGTACCGTTAGCCTTTAGGCTGCTCTCTCTTATTATCCTCTCTAAAACTAAGTTAAATAACGTCGCAGACAGTGAGTTACCCTGTCGCAGACAGTGAGTTACCCTGTCGTAGTCCCTTTTCCACTATAAAATCCTTTGATTCCAGGCCACACTATTTTTATTGGTCGTTTTTTCTAGAGTCATTTTTTAACTAGTCTGATTAGTTTTGTTGGTATTTC
The DNA here is from genome assembly GCA_019049505.1 of Pachyrhynchus sulphureomaculatus. Taxonomy (NCBI): domain Eukaryota; kingdom Metazoa; phylum Arthropoda; class Insecta; order Coleoptera; family Curculionidae; genus Pachyrhynchus; species Pachyrhynchus sulphureomaculatus. Next base: position 21,242 of record JAHKBH010002226.1, read on the forward strand.
TAAATGGAACAAAGCTTGATACATTCTGTCTCTTATAATTCTATCATAAGCCTGCCGGAAGTCTATAAACAGGATATGTAACGCTATTTTATGCTCGTAACACGTAGTTTGAATTTCTTTAACAGTAAATATCTGATCTGTTGTGGATCTGTTACTTCGGAAACCCGCTTGGTATTCCCCCATTCTTTCTTCTGCAGACCCGTTCAATCTCTTCCGCAATACCTTTGCCAGAATCTTATAGCATGTATCTAGCAGAGCTATTCCTCTATAATTTTGGCATAGCATTTTATCACCTTTTTTGTGTAGTGGACTTACAAGGGCCTTGGACCATTCTTTTGGCATTACCTCCTGTTCCCACACTTGCTCTATTAGTAGAAGTAGTTTCTCATGCAGTCGTTCGCCTCCTGCCTTTAAACATTTCAGCACTTATTTCGCTTTCACCTGACTTTTTGTTGTTTTTCATTTCATTAATTATAGCTTTGATTTCTCCTCTTGTTGGCTTACGCACCATATTCCCATCATCGTTCATTGTTCGCTCTGCTACCTCATTTTCTGTTTCTCCCCCATT
>JAHKBH010002227.1:0-24834 GCA_019049505.1 Pachyrhynchus sulphureomaculatus
GTCTTGTTTGGGTGTAATGGTTCTTTTCTTCTGGTGTTTTGTTGTTCCTGTATCTCAAGTATGCCTCCCGTTTCTCCTTAGCCAGTACTTTCACTTCCGGTGTATACCATTGTTTGTTTCGAGGGTTTTTATTTACTCCTACTTTTCTGAGGTCCAACGCCTCAACAGCTGCATCAGTAATATTTGTCTTTATTTTTTCCCAGGAGTTCTCTGTGTCGTCATGTTCTTTAATGTTGTTTGTTTCGATTTTTTGTGTTAGTCGAGTCCGATACAGTGCTTTTGTCGTTGGGTCTCTGATGGACTCTATGTTGATTTTTTCTTGGATCGTGTTTTTTGGTATTTTCTTCTTCTGTATGTTTATTCGCAGTTTACAAACGACTAAAAAGTGGTCGGATCCTATATTTGCTGAGGCCAGGCTTCTTGTGTCTAGTATTTGGATTGGGGTGTATGGCTCTATTTGATATTATATAGTCTATCGTTGAGTTTTGTTCTCGAGAGTTCTGCCATGTAATTTTATGCTGGGGTTTATGTTTAAAGAAGGTGTTGTTTATTTTCATGTTGTAGCGTGCACACAGGTCTACTAGTACTTCTCCGCTCTCGTTGATGTGTTCCTCGTTAAGTGGTGCTTTATTCCAAGTAATATATTATTTCCAATTCTGGCATTATAAGTAATTTCTCATTTACTGGTATGTTTCTCAGTTCGTTTTCCAGGCTTTCGTAAAACGTGTCTGTCTCTTATCTGCTTTTGCCAATGTCCAGAGCATATACACTTATAAGGCTGAGGTTTCCTGTTCCTATGTTCAATGACACTTTGAGGATTCTTTCATTTACGTATTGTATGTCCTGTATAAGTTATTCGTATTTTTCAGCTATTAGTAGCCCTACCCCTGCTGTTGCTCTTTTGTGTTTGTCGACCCCGCAATATATTAGCACATAGTTTGGTACTTTAGTGGTTCCCTTACCTTTGCCCTTGGTTTCTGATAGCGCGCATATATCTATGTTATGTTGTTCCATTTCCAGAAGTATTTCACTGTTTTTGATGTTCCAGGACATTATGTTCCAACAAGCTGTTCGTATTATATTTTTTCCTCCATTTTTGTTTTTTGTTTAGTTTATTTACCGTATTCGTATTCCAGTTTCTCGCCGAATTCGTTATTGTTTGGACCGTCCTATTCCGAGGCTGATTGTTGGATCTGTGAGCAATTAATAGTTGTCACGTCAGGCAGGTTGCTAGCCTCACCCGACAACCCTCCTCCTTTATCCGGGCTTAGGATCGGCAACGGTGTTCGTACTCACATCTTAGTTAATCAAAGACTGACAGAGGAAATACAAACGCCAACCGGAATCCGACAGGGGGACTCTTTAAGCCCGCAACTGTTCAACTTAATAATGGACGAGATAATAATCCATAGCAGAGACATGGAGGAAGGATATTCACTTACAACGGGTAAAATAAACATTGTCTGTTATGCAGACGACGCTGTGACCGTGGCAGAGAACGAAGACGACTTACAGCGGCTTCTGCACTCATTCTACACAAAAACTAAAGCCCTCAACATGCAGGTATCCACCACAAAAAACCAAAACCCTCGTTATATCTAAAGAGCCAATAAGATGCAAACTTGCTCTGGAAAACAAAACAGTAGAACAAGTCATGTCATTTAACTACCTAGGCATACAAATCACCTCATGCCAAAATAGAACAAATGAAGTGAAGCAAACAAAGCCAGCCGAATATCAGGCGCACTTCGGGACATCATCTGGAACAATGCCTTTATGAATAAAAAGGCAAAAGTAAGAATATACAAACATGTGTCAGACCCACGCTATGGAAACAAGAGCAGACAATAAAAGAACAAAAAGCATTCTTCGAACAACAGAGACGAAAATACTTAGAAACATTTCAGGATAACACATAGGAAAAGAAAACACAGACATAAGATATGAATGCGAAGTGGAAGACATAATCAGATGGGGACGTAAACTCAGAAGAGCTTGGAGAGATCACGTGGAGAGAATGACTGAGGAGAGACTAGCGAGAATCGCGCGAGATGGTAAACCACGGACACGACGACCCCTGGGAAGACCTCTAAAGAGATGGCTCGAATCATGGACATCTCAAGAAAACTGACGAGTTGGAAACTACAGGCCTGAGGCCTACAGTACGTGGAAAGAAAAAGAAGAAGACTTTTATTGTATTATGGTCCAAAAATTTTATTTTTAGCACTGTTTTTCACTTAAAATACTCCTTAAAATCTGTAGAATACAAGGCTACTTTACGAAATACAAACTCTAAGTTTACCTGCCGAGCCTTTTCCAAGCAAGTACAATAGCGCGCAGCCGACGCTCCAGCCTGCCTTACGAAACATTAAGCTGTAACGGTTTTAGAGCTTTCCTTACCATTTCTTCGAGCAGCTGTTAAAGCTCACGTTTCAGTGCCATATGTTAATACGGCAGTACATATTGGTCGAACACTCTAATTTTTTATTGTATTTAGGATGTCCAATTTAAATGTCGATTGTAACCTTCCGAACACAGACCAAGCTAACGAGACTTTTTGTCCTAAATATATGAATGTTTATACCTTTCTTATTCTTTCACCTTCTATTAATAGTTCCTGGCTGTTATCTTCAATTTCGTTATTTAAATACTTGGTTTTGATGAAGTTTATGTTTAGGCCTATTTCTCGAGACCTGTTATTTAATTCCCTCAGCACTTCTTGTAATTCTTCTTTTGTGTTGGCGATCAGAATGACATCATCTGCGAACCTGAAGTAATTTAATCGTTCACCGTCTATTAGTATTCCTTTATTATCCCACTTTAGCGATTTGAACATGTCTTCTAGAGTCAACGCGAACAGCTTTGGGGATATTAAGCGCAAAGGCGTAAAAGAATTTATTTTTTAGATCTGAAAAGGAACATTAACCGAGCAAACATCCGTGAAGATTATATGCATTTTTTTTTTATTACGAATGTTTGTTTGCTCTGGTTGTTTATCTTGTCTAAACATAGTTAATCTAACGTTAAACAAAACTAGAATAGCGTTTCTGTAAGTGAATCAAGTAAGAGATCTCTAATAAAAATAAAAGAGTAAATAAAATTCTCACATTTGTAGCCCAAAGCAAGGCGAGTGAGCTGACAGCTTGGAAAATAAACCTAATAAGTTGTCTCTTAAACCATTCTTTACGATTTCAACGGTTTTATGTTAGATATGTGTTCTTTTAGAAAAGATGGTTAAAAAATTCTAAAGTTAAGTGAAGACAGGTCGGTTATTTTAATTAGCAGCCAATCATAGAATACAACAACCCAAGTTACAAACAATCAAACCTGTATGGCAGTGAAGGGCTGGGGTCGAGGATCTTTGTTTTTAACAAGAGATTTGACGATTATTTAACGTTCTCCTGTCTGTCGATTGGTGCCTCCCCCTCTATAACCTGTTGTTCTCTTCTTTTCCTTTAAAAAAGGCCTTTTTTTTATCCATATGCCCGCTCCCACAAGCCTTGAATGAGTTTACGCTACTGATTCAAACGGATGAGTGGTAGTGGACATTTGACTCCTAGGGAAAAGGAGCAGTAAAATTACAAGTGGAGACTTTGAGGCGAAAAAAGAAAGATAGACCCCATAAACGATGGTAGGACGACCTGAGGAGGCACACTGGAACAAGAAAAAATTCAGTATAGATCAATTTAGACGGATAAAAAGAGCTGAATTAGTGGATGAGGAAGGAAAGATCTGTTAGAGCTTTGTATGCATAAATAAATCAGGTAAGTCTGTAGTAGCTATTTCTAGGGAACAATATATATTATTTAAAACTCTTTCTTTCCTTAACACAGACAAATTTCAAGTATTAAATAATGACCCAACAAACAAGTCTACCCAAAAACTAATAAAATCTACTTTAAAAGATCTCACAATTTTCAATGATTTTGAAAAAAAGTACTTTAACAATAATTAACCCACAGGCTCCAAAATTATATTCCCTAATTAAATTACATAAAAAAGATTTCCCTATTAGACCAGTTGTATCGTTTGTTACGACACCAAATTATCACAAAAACTCATCCCTTTACTACGACAACATTGCAAATTTAAACCAAAATATAGTATATCCAACACCTATGAACTAATTGATAAAATTAAAAACATTAACTTACCGGAAAATTCTAGAATTATCTCATTTGATGTACAAAACTTATTTCCTAGTATCCCACCATATGAAGTCATAGAATTAGTATATAAGCTCTTAATCAAGAATAAAGTAAACGAAATTATTAAGCGGGATATTTTAGATTTTACTTACGACGTGCTTGGATCAAAACTATTTTGAATTCAACGGTAACGTTTACATTTAAAGAAGGTCTAATAATGGGTAATCCTTTAAGACTTTTACTAGCGGACATTTTCATGGATCATTTAGAACTAAAAATTCTTCAAAACGATATCATTTCCTGTTTCACGGGAACAGATAGACAACTAACAATCTTCCTTAACTTCCTAAATAATTTGCATCCTAATATTAAATTCAGCTTAGAATTAGAAACCAATAACTCTATAAATTTCTTAGACATATCTATATCAAAAGTGAACAATAAACACGATTTCTCGATTTTTCATAAACCTTCACATACTGACACAGTCATACACAATAGTTCATCCCACTCTTATACTCACAAAATGGCAGCTTTCAACTCTTTCATGCATAGATTGTTACATATCCCTATGACTAAAACTAATTTTAACAAAAAATTTAACATAATCAAACAAATAGCAATTAATAATGGATATGACCCTAACATTATAGATAATATCTTGAATAAAAAATCCTTTAAACAAGCAATCTCTCTAATTTATCTCACAATTAATGACAAAAAAGGAAAATTTAGTACACTCACATACACAGGGAAAATAACTAGAACAATTTCCAAACATTTAATAAAAAAGAACAATAAAATAGCGTTCAAAACCAGTAATTCCTTATAGAGTATAATTTTGAATAACAAAACCAAATCTAAGAAATCCTTAAAATCAGGAGTTTATTTATTAAATTGTGGATCTTGTACTAAAAACCTACGTAGGATAAACTGGCAGATCTTTTTTGAAACTCGCATTAAAGAACATAAACATAGTTATTTAAAAAATAAGAACAATTCACATTACGCAACCCATATAATAAACGGATCCCATAATTTTGATGATACGTTAAAAATCCTACATGTAGAAAATAAATCTAAAAAATTAAATTTGCTTGAATGTCTTGAAATTAACAAACGGAAAAAACTCCAATCTACTATTAACGAACAGGTAGACTTAAATCATTGACCCTTACTTAATCTTTATTGGTTCTCTGAAATAGTACCACAGAGATTTGCATTCTTAAAATAATTCTGTCTGTAAATAGTATAATATTAGCATAATCTTAGGTAATTAAGGATAGTTTTAAGCACTATATAACCAGGATTACTACCAAATATTGGTCTTTCTTATTTACTTCTAAAGAAGCCATTGTATGGTGAAACAATTGTCAAGTGACTTAAATATATTGGAAATTAAAACAGTGTTGTTTTTATATAATTTTATTATGAATTTCCAACAAGTGTGGGCTAACACAATCAAAAGAAAAAATCAATTTTTATCAAAATTATCGTAAATTTGCGAAAAAAAATGCACTAAACAAATTTTGTTTCAGTCAAAATTTATGACTAAACTTCATTAAATATTCTTTTTGCGCTCTATATTATGGTAAATAACCGAATTTTTTTCCTGCCCGCTTCACATGCAAAAGAACGTTTTGCATTTCACTCGCACACAAAAGCTTATTGTGTGAATAATTATTATAATCAGTGAATTCCTTCACGCTTGCTTTAAAAATTCCGTTCCGACGTAACTATTGTTTTTATAAATTTATTTTACGCTGGTCGGAGTATATTTAACGGCCATGTTTTTCTGTTTATGTTAGTTTATGATTTTTGTAGATTTAATTAGCTTTTCGATATTCACGATTGCCTAATTTAACCAATAAACAACATAAAAAAGGGCTAGATATCCCGTTACCTTTTACTTTGCTCCCCAGTGTCGTAGCCATATTCGTACTTATAGTAATCACTATATCAGTATAAGCAATGCTGGATGTAAACCTTCCCCCTGAAATTCCATCTCAATCTATTTGCAGCTGCTGTCGTCCATCCAATGTTCACAACCCTCTGTATATCATCCCGCCATCTTGTTTTGGGACGTCCTACGCTCCTTTTCTGTTCTCTTGTTCACGTATCCACTTGTTTTTTTTTTCTCCCGATCATCTGTCTTTCGTGTGCTCTCTGGGTCCGAGCTAGTTTTTGTATATCGGCTTTATTCAGTGTCCAAGTTTCAGCGCCATAGATAATTACGGGTAGGATGCACTGATCGTAAACTTTGGCCTATAATTTATTTGGGATGGCTTTATCCTTGAATATATAACTTAATTTCTCAAATGCGCATCATCCAAGCATGATTCTTCTTAAAATTTCATCCGAGGCACTGTCTCCCGTCCTAGTAATTTTTTCCTCCAGATACACCTAATTCTTAACAATCTCGAGAGCTGTCCCTTCTAAATTTTAAAACTATATTAGGTTCGGTGAAAAGCTGTTCGGGAGTACACGTTAAAGCGCAACGGGGACAGAACGCACCCCTGTCTAACCCCTTCCTGTATACTGATCTCTTCAGATCGCTTGGCTCCCACTCTTGATTTCAGCTGTCTGTTGCCAGTTGGAAATGATACGAATATCCTTTCGTCTCATACCTACGGACAGCAAGACTTCCATCAACTTCCCATGCTTTACCCTATCGAAAGCTTTCTCGAAATCTTCACACTGACCTTTTTAGGTATAGGTATAAAGGTGGAAATAAAGCCAATCGTGAGGAATTTGGTCAGACTTATAGATGGCGTTTAAATAGATCAACTAAGGTATCAATATGTTTTTTCCTGTAATAGTTTCATAAGCTCTCCTCGTACTTGATCCATTTCCGGTGCTTTACCATCTTTTAGTCTTCCGATGGCTTTTATTACCTCATCTCTACTGATACTAAATTCTATATGGCCGTCACTCATTTTTGTTTCCTCTCTGTTTTCCTGTTAGAATAGTTATTTTATGTATTCTGTCCACCTAATCAACCTTTGGTCTTCATCTCAAATAGTGTTGCCTTGTCTACAATCACTGTAACGGATTTTGTTTTAAGTATACCCTCTGCTAGTTTAATTTTCTTATGGAGATTGAAAATGTCATGCTTCTGTTCTGGACATTCTATTTCGCTGCATTGTTGTATCAACCAAAGTTCTTTCGTATCTTTGAACTTCTTCTTTATTATGTTATATATGCGTTGATACTCTGCGTTGTTTTTGTTCTTATGTGTTTCTTCTTTCAGTCATTAAATCTAAAATTTCATTGATTCATTCTTGGTCTTTGTTCTAGTTGTTCCTAAATATTCTGTTTGTGTATCGGTAATTGCGATTTTTGATGGCCACTCATTTGTCCTCTACAGGCACAGTTCCACGAACCTTCTATTATTTGCTGTTCTGATCTTCTCCTGTTTGTATTTGTCTTTTAGTTTTTTCACGCCTACGTTTGGTGTGACAGGTGCTGCTTTAATTCTCCTTAGACGTAGTCTTCCAGTAAATAAAATGGTGGTCTTCCTTAATTACAAACGGGAATAGACTTCGTGTTATACTGCCCAGTCATCAAAAGTGCGGAATAGGTAAATGGGGTATCTCAACGCCGCACCACTGCCAACCACTCGGTACCAATATTAGGGTAAATCCGGGATATGTGCCCAACTTTTTTTATTTTACTCATACCTCTTAACATACAAATAATACTCACATGATTTTCATATGTGCACTAACTTTGGAACTTCATTTAATCACCTCGTACTACTTTTTGTAGATAGTCAATAAATAAACCGTATATTTTGAGTTTAAAATAAAACTGCATAACGGGATTGATGCCTCGTATGCGGTATATATGCCCCAGACCTACTTTTTTGGAGGGGATAGATGCCCTTTGCAAGAAAACAAACATTTTGAATATATGTTTGAATCACATATATTTATTAAATATATACATACATATATATATATATATATATATATATATATATATATAATTATATATATATATATATATATATACATACATATATATATATATATATATATATATATATATATATATATACATACATATATATATATATATATATATATATATATATATATATATATAATTATATATATATATATATATATTCTTTTTAGCTATTTTTTTTCAATTATTTAAGATGATGTTACTAGTTTACTAAACATGGACAAAAAAAATAAACATATTAATTAAAAACACTAGGTATAGGATCAATCATCTTTTTCTATATCCATTCTTCTTCTTTTACCTTTATGTCGTCCAGTTTTGAACATAGGCCTCCTTCAAACTCTTCCATGTGTGTCTCTGTCTTGTGCATGTCTATTCCAGTGTAGTCCTCCCGTTCGTTTTAAGTCGTCTCCCATCTCATCTGTGGACGGCCTCTTAATCTTTTCCTAACATGGTCTCCAGCGCTGTATTACCGCGTTCCATCGTTGATCTGGTTGTCTGGCATTATGACCTGCAAAGTCCCACTTTAGTCTTGCTACCCGTTCTCTGGCATCTTCCACTTTTGTTATTTATCTGATCCAGGTATTCGTTTTCTTATCTAACAATTTTACTCCTATTATTATTCTTTCCATTGATCCAATGTCCAAGTTTGTGAACCGTAAATCAGAATTGGAAGAATACATTGATCGAAGGTATTGGGGTGTTTTTTTGTTTATTAAAACTCTTTTCAACTTCCAAAACTACCCAAGCCAATCTAAAACTCTTCTTATAATTTCGGCCATTTGATTTCCCTTGTTTATTTTAAGTATTTTTCTAAGATATATATATATATATATATATATATATATATATATATATATATATATATTTATATATATATTATATATATTCTTTTTAGCTATTTTTTTTCAATTATTTAAGATGATGTTACTAGTTTACTAAACATGGACAAAAATAAACATATTAATTAAAAACACTAGGTATAGAGATCAATCATCTTAGGTACAAAAAATATAATCGTCTTAAAAAACTGCAAAACTATTTAGCCATTTTGGTGGCAATAATCTGCATTCGCCCACATTTGTTGCAATAATTGCGATATAATGTGCATGTTTCGTGGAGCCGCTTGTGGCACATAACACAACGGATCCAATCTACTTTGGATTTGGTGTTACTATAATAGTCAAGACATTCCACGCAATGATCCTCATCTAGATTCTTATCATCTACTCCATCATTTTCATCATTAGAACTATATATTAAAGCAGGCTTTGCCTTTTTGAATGTTTCTTTGGTTTTGCAATAAGTTTTGTCGTGTTTTTGTTTCTTTGTCTTTTGTTTTCTTTATTTCTTCAACTTCAAAACTACTGTTCTCATTCTCTTTATTATCGTCTTCACTAGAACTGTAAATATTTCAATAGCTGTTCGCTTCCTCAGTTTTCTTTTAATTTTCTCTTTATCTTTTCTTTGTTTTTCAATGCTATTCTTTTTGTTGTTTTCTTTTTTCATTATTGTCACTTTCAATACTATCCTCAGTAATATCTGTATCGCTTGACTTATAATCACTTGAATTATTTCTTTTTTGCTTCTTAGCTTTAGTTCTTTTCAAATCAACTTTTTCTTTAGCTTTTTACTGATCTTTTTTGCTTTTCACTGGTATGCCTTCTTCTAGCTTATGAATATGTGTGACCAGCCGACGTTCATTTTCGAATCCAAGAGTTGGATGTTTTCCTAAAAAAATTGTAGGTATTAGTTAGGCAAAATAAAAAAAAGTTACTACCTGCCCATAATTATACGAGGTAGGTAATTATTCTCAATCCGGAGCAATATTATTATAAATGCACACGTGCAATCATAAAAGTAGGTACCTACCTAATGGTATTATTTTCATTATTTTGTGTAGCAACACCGCCGATGTAACGTCCTAGATGGTATTCCGTGTCTTTTTGCTATATCATTGACGCTAAGTCGTTTATCTTGCATTTCTGCTATTGCTGCAGCCAATGTGTCCTCGGTCCAAGTAATGACACGCGGTTGGACGCCGGCTTTACGCTTGTATTTACGGGGCATTTCCAATCTGACTCATATAACATACACTTAAGTACGGCAAGGGATAGATGCCCTTAAAGCCAGCATGCATTAAGGTGAAGTAGGGATAGACGCTCTTAGGGGCGACTATCCCAAAATATATCGGGCATATATCCCTTTCACAGGAATAGATACCTCGAAAAAAAAATGGTAAATACGTTTATTTTATCCTAAAAATGTAATTAATAATAATCTACATACCCTACTCCTTATTCAGAAGTAAAAATAAAATTAACTTACATGTTAACTCCAAATTTATAAGGGGCTGAAAATCATCCACAAAGTAAATCTCGACTGTTTGGCTCGTCACTGTCATTAGCGCTCCTACGCACAACCGCACGCACCAACGCTTTGTGGCAGATTGAAGTGAGGGAGGGGCACGTTGTATTATAAGGCATTCTTTTGTTTACGCGTCTTACATTTCACACAAATGTAATGAGGCGTCTATTCCCGCTGGAGCGTATATCCCGGACTTACCCTATCGGCGTAACAAAATCAACCCAGTTATTTTTTAGCCACATCTGGTGCGTTGAGTCTTATTTATGTACAGCTAACTTTCACATTTAAATTCCTCTCTAATAGTCGTACGTTACCCCTGGTCTGACGATCCATCTTATAAATGCTCCACTGACTTAGCCGTTACTTGATGGAGATCCATAATAACTAGGAATAAAAATTTAAACAAATGTTTATGGTCACCACTTATGTTTATTATTGCTGACAATTGTTTCGACACACTGTGTCTTCTTCTGGAGCACAATGTAAATTAACTAACAAAGTATGTTTCAGAATACATAGTTTACCTAATTCCAAGTACTAAATTCATTAACAATATTTACCTTAATACCTAGAATAAGTTCAATAAGGAGACCCTCCCCCATCTAATTGATCGCTTTTGAGTAATATACCTGAGGGTTTTTTCTGATTAATTTCTACCTGTTCTAAAAAAACAATCCAGTAATTTTCCTTTCTTTCCGTTATGCAAAATTTTGAAATCTTCATTGAATGTATGCTTTTCCTCTGTCAAATGTTTGGCGTAATGAGATTTGTTATTTTTCATTCTAAAGCTATGTTTATGTTCGTTTATTCTTTTATAAAAAGGTCTGCCTGTTTGTCCTATATACGTTTTATTGCAACTGCCACAGCATAATTCGTAAACCCCCGATTTATTTTCTTTTTTGTTTTGCTTTTATTATTTTTTAATATATGGAGATAATGTGTTATTTGTACGGAAAGCGATATTTACATGATTTCTATGGAAAAAAATTTTCAATTTTATTAGTTAGTTTTCCGGTATAGGTGAGTGTATGAAATTTTTCTTTGTTTAGTTGTTTGTACGGGTACACCAGTCCTATTACTTTTTTAAATTGTTTTTTTCTTTAAAATATCATCTACGAAATCGCTACTATATCCATTGTTTATACTAATTTGTTTTATAATATGTAATTCTTTCTGAAAATTTTCTTCCGTTAATGGTGTATTTATTAGTCTATGGATGAAACTATTATAAGCCGAGATATTGTGTGAGAATGGGTGGTTAGAATTAGCGTGTATAGTTATATCTGGGTATGTTGGTTCATGGAAGATTTCAAAATCGTGTTTATTCATTTTGTTTGATATTTTTAAATCTAGGAAATTAATCGATTTTATTTGTTTCAATTTCTGTTGTAAAAGTAATATTATTATGAAGTTGGTTAATAAAATCTAGAAAAAGTTTTAATTGTCGATCTGTGCCTGTAAAGCAAGTCAATATATCATCTACATACCGGTACATTACTAATAAAAGAAATTTTTAAAAAGATGAGAATTACTGATTTGTTCTTCTAAATGGTCCATGAAAATTTCAGATAAAATTGGACTAAGAGGGTTTCCCATTATTAAACCTTTCTTACTTACGTAAATGTTATCGTTAAATTCAAAATAATTCTGATCTAAGCACAATGTTAAGATATCTAATATTTCTTGTTTAATTATTGGGGTTAACATTATTTTTATTGAGTAATCTTTGGACCAAATTTATAGCGTCTGATGGTGGTATACTAGGAAAAAAGATTTTTGTACATCAAACGATATAAATCTGTAGTTACTTGGTATAATTAACGGATTAATTTTTGCTATCAATTCATTACTATTTTTAATACTATATTTAGGTGTGAATTTACAATATTTTGTCAAAAACCTCAATCAATTTATTCGATAAAGAAAAAGCTGGCGCTGTTATGTATGAAACTACCGGACGAATTGGTGAGTTATTTTTTGTAATTTAATAAGAGAATATAGTTTTGGAGCTTGAGGGTTCATCGATACAAGTCTGAATTTTTCCTGCTCTGTAAAAATGCTTATGTCTTTTAGCACATCTTTAATTAATTTTTGGAAAGTTATTGTTGGATCAAAGTTGATGGATTTGAATACCTCTGGTTTGAGGAAATCTATTGTTTTTTCAATGTAAATTTTGTTTCTTTATAGCTATTACAGTTTTTCCTTTATCTGCTCTCGTAAAAAATTATGCTGTGTTCATTACTTTTGTTTTTTATTTGGTTAGCGATCTTATGTTCATTATGGAATTTACCTGGGAAAAAATTCAAACTTTTCTGTGCGTAATATTTTAGTAATTATATGTTTATTCGTAACATCTAGTGAATTACTACTACAGGCTGTTTCACATTCAGCACCTAAATATTTCCTAGATTTAAAAATATCAAACAAAATGAATAAGCCTTACGATTTTGAAAATCTTCCATAAACCAACATAGTCAGATATAACTATACACGCTAATTCTAACCACCCATTCACACATAAAATCTCGGCTTATAATAGTTTCATCCACAGACTAATAAATACACCAAAATTTTCGGAAAGAATTACGTATTATAAAACAAATTAGTATAAACAATGGATATAGTAGCGATTTCGTAGATAATATTTTAAAGAAAAAAACAATTTAAAAGAGTAATAGGACTGGTGTACCCGTACAAACAACTAAACAAAGAAAAATTTCATACACTCACCTATACCGGAAAACTAACTAATAAATTGAAAATTGTTTCCATAGAAATCATGTAAATATCGCTTTCCGTACAAATAACACATTATCTCGATATATTAAAAATAATAAAAGCAAAACAAAAAAAAAGAAAATAAATCGGGGGTTTACGAATTATGCTGTGGCAGTTGCAATAACACGTACAGTCCCTGGCCAAATTATTAGACGCAACTGTATTTTTTTAGTAATTTTATGTTTCTTAAGAGTTTTTATGCAATAATGGTATATTTAAACTACAATATTATTGATTTTTATTTAAAAGAATTGTTGTAGACTACATATTTGTATTTATTTTTAACATATGGCAACACTATGTTGACAAAGTGATACATGAACGTAAACAAGTAACAAACCTGTATCAGTCGCGATCGGAATCGAGTCAGGTACGGACGTGTTTCTGTGGCTTTATGGACTGTGATTGTTTGTTTAACAGTTTTATACTACTCAGTTATTAGTTTATTTTGTATGCAGTGTTTTAAAAAAGTAATTGGACGATTTCATTATGGGTAGAAAAGGCGATCTTTCACCACGTAAAAAAGCTGAAGTGAAGGCCCTTGTGATTGCGAAAAACATTTACAAACCGAGAAATATCACGAAGATTGGAGGTTTCTGAAGCTAGTGTACGACGCATAAAAAAGAAAATTGAGTCAGCGAAGGAATTAAGCCCGAAAAGAAAGAAAAGATGCGGTAGAAAACCAATTTTCACTCCACGGTCAGAGAGATGTTTGAAGAAAATTTGTGTAGAAAACAGATTTGCTACCACAAAGATAATAAAATCACAACTCCAGGATGCTAGCGTAAATGCTTCTTGAGCGCACTGTTCGAAGAAAATGAAAAGAATTAGATTTTAAGGCCTGTCGCCCCGCCAGGAAGCCCAAGTTAACAGCTGCAATGAAAGCAAAGCGCCTGAAGTGGGCCAAACAATGGCAAGACAAAGATGTGGACTTCTGGAGATCGGTAAGATACAGCAATTTAATCAATAATTGATACATTATTATCATTTTCAGTTAAATAAAGCAAATAAACATGGAAAAGTTTATATATTTTTCCTATTTTTGACAGGTCTGCTTCAGTGACGAAAGCACATTCGAAATTTTGCAGAATAAAGCTCAGAATGTGCGTCGTCGTCATGGAGAAAAGTTTCATCCTGATTGTGTCGTCCGACGGTTAAACATCCCACCAAAGTGATGAATTTGGTCAGTCATCAGCGGCAATGGGGCACTGGACGTCTGTACGTCGTCAAAGGAATAATGAGGCAAGATCAGTACAAAGAAGTATTACAAAATCGGTTGATTCTGCAGCTCAGAGAATGGTTTTCAAATGGGGAACCATTCACTTCCATGCAAGATGGAGCTCCCTGCCACACTGCTCGGTCTGTTTTAAAGCTTTTTTGGCAGAAAAAAATATCCCTCTGTTGGATTGGCCGGGTAATAGCCCTGATGAAAAGAGAAGTGGCTAAGATGTGATTACCAACAAAACCCAGCTCCTAGAAAAGATTATTCACGTGTGGAATCATCATCCTCAAATGCAGTGAGACAGTACAATCTTGCATTGATAGCATGCCGCGCAGAATTAAAGCTTTGATAGCGGCTAAAGGTGGCTCAACTAAATATTGACTTTTACTAACATTAATTTCACTTTTCTTTAAAACTTAATAAACTTATGCTTTTCTAAGTTAATGCTGTTTTATTTATATCAAATAAATAGGTAATTGATTTGGACAATATAAAAATAAAAAAACAAATCAATTTAAAATAATTAAAACGGTACAATATCACTCATTAATTAATATTTTACATGAAATCTTGCAGTGCGTCTAATAATTTGGCCAGGGACTGTATATAGGACAAACAGGCAGACCTTTTTATAAAAGAATAAACGAACATAAACATAGCTTTAGAATGAAAAATAACAAATCTCATTACGCCAAACATTTGACAGAGGAAAAGCATACATTCAATGAAGATTTCAAAATTTCGCATAACGGAAAGGAAGGAAAATTACTGGATTGTTTAGAACAGGTAGAAATTAATCAGAAAAAATCCTCAGGTCTATTACTCAACGATCAATTAGATGGGGGAGGGTCTCCTTTATTGAACTTATTCTAGGTATTAAGGTAAATATTGTTAATGAATTTAGTACTTGTAATTAGGTAAACTATGTATTCTGAAACATACTTTGTTAGTTAATTTACATTGTGCTCCAGAAGAAGACACAGTGTGTCGAAACAATTGTCAGCAATAATAAACATAAGTGGTGATCATAAACATTTGTTTAAATTTTTTATTCCTAGTTATAAATGCTCACTTTTGTTCCGCAGCGGCAGCTGGACAGTGGGTAAAGGTTGTTACCTAAGGCTCTAGCTTTAACTATTCCAGCTAAAATCTGGTCTTTTGATATTAGCTTGTTATCATAGAGTAGACCTAGATTCTTTATTTTGCCACGAAATCCTGGTGCCTCTAGGTGACAGAACTCCGGCTGGAATTATTCTCGACTTACAGGTTTCCCTGATGAAACCAAACCGATTATTGTATCACATCATCAAGAAGATGTGATACATAACACAGGGCAACAAAAAAAATATTTTTGTTTTGGTTGCCTGGGATTTCAGAGCTGATTTTAACTATATTTGGGACGCTAAATCTATACATGCAATCCGTTTTTCTCTATCAGCTCTACTTTTTTAGATACATCAAACTTATCTACCAAAGTGGTTTTTATTCAGTATATTCATTTATGAGAGTTCTAAAATTATTATATATTCATTAATGTAGGTACAATGGTTTTATTGTCAGTCTGTAATTGAGTAAAAATTCCAGGTAAATCTATAAATAGTGGAACCATTGCCTATCAGGTACCTGAACTGACCCTTTTAGTCACCTAACTCGGGTAAGTCTCGTCAGTTTGTGCGTTCTTACTAATGAGAGTAGATCGAATTCGGCCGTGTTATTTTATGTTAAGAAAGAGTGTTTTTGTGTTATTGAACAGAATTAAAATGAGTTCAGGTTCCAGTTCAAGAAGAAGTTGTGTAAATCAACCTGATGTGTTTTGCTATATATGCGGAGACTACATGTTTCAACAAAACAGACAAACTATTACTGACTTTGTAAAGCGAGCGTATCTTGGATACTTTGGAGTTAAGCTTGGTGATCAGGACAAAACGTGGGCCCCGCATCTCGTATGTAAAACTTGTACAGAGCATTTACGGCAATGGACTACCGGGAAAAGAAAATGTCTAAAATTCGGCGTACCAATGGTTTGGAGAGAACCAAAAAACCACTTCAATGATTGTTATTTCTGTTTAGTAAATACTAATGGAATCAATCGAAATAACCGCAGTAAGTGGACTTATCCCAATTTAGACTCGGCAATACGCCCTATCCCGCACTCAGATGAAATACCGATTCCAACATTTCATCAGCTACCACATATCTCTGATGACGAATATTTTCCCTCTGATCGCTCTTCTGATACTAATAAAAGTTCTGATGCTAATGAAACTAACAGCGACTATGAGGGGACGTCATCAGTTCCTCAACGCTTCAATCAAAATGAATTAAATGATCTCACCAGGGATCTCAATTTATCGAAAAAAGCTTCTGAAGTACTGGCTTCTAGGTTTTTGAACGACAAAAATTTACTGGAACAAGGAACCAAAATTACCTTTTACCGTACAAGAGAAAAAGATCTGCTAACATTCTTTTCTCAAGAAGACAATCTTGTATTTTGTCACGAAATTAGGGGACTCATGAAAGAAATGGGACTTTCTGAATATATTCCAGATGATTGGCGCCTATTTATTGACAGTTCAAAGCGAAGTTTAAAATGTGTCCTTCTACATATTGGGAATAAATATGGTTTAATACCACTAGCTCACTCAACGAAACTGAAAGAAGAATATAATACCATAGCTTTGGTCTTGCAGAAGATAAAGTATTACGAACATCAATGGATGATTTGTGTAGACTTAAAAATGGTAAACTTTCTTCTTGGGCAGCAAAAGTGGTTACACGAAATATCCGTGTTTTTTGTGCCTCTGGGATTAGTAGGGACAAAACACACACTGGGTTAGAAAAGATTGGCCTCAGAGAGAAACATGGACGTTGGGGGAAAAGAATGTCATTAACGACGCTTTGGTTGAAAAGAGAAAAAATCATACTTCCTCCGTTACATATAAAGTTGGGCTTAATGAAGCAATTTGTAAAGGCTCTTGATAAGAATGGGTCTTGTTTTGCATATATAGGGGTAAAAATGCATCAGTTAAGCACAGAAAAACTCAAAGCAGGAATATTTGACGGCCACAAATAAGACAATTAATTAAGGATCCTGCCTTCATAAATTCAATGAATCAAGTTGAACGAGAAGCTTGGACATCATTTGTTGCAGTTGTAGAAAATTTTCTAGGCAAACATAAAGCTCAAAACTATGTTGAAATGGTTAACAAGATGCTTAATAGTCTCAAATCCTTAGGGTGCAATATTGAGTATTAAAATACACTATTTACACAGCCACTTAAACCGTTTTCCAGAAAAATTTAGGAGACATGAGTGAGGAACAAGGTGAAAGATTTCACAAGATAGATATTAAAGTTATGGAGGACCGCTACCAAGGAAGATGGGACATGCACATGATGGCAGATTATTGCTGGAGTTTAAAAAGGGACTGTTTAAAAAAACATTCAAGAATGTCGCGGAAAAGAAGCTTTCCAAGTGTCGAGTGACTATTTCATTTCTTAAATGTTTTTTTTTGTTTGTAAGTACGACATAATATTGTATTTTGTATAACTAAAAATATAAAAATTTCGTATCTACTTTTGTTACTACACTTACGGATTTGAGTTACAATAATGTAAACTTATATTTCTCTAAAATTGTATATCTTAAAAATTTGAGCTCCTAGGTACAAATGAATACGTTATTTGAATTCAGGACATCAAATTGATACAGAATCAGCTCAAAAAACCTCGACACCAAAACAGCTGTTCCCCTGTGTAATCGATGCTGTGATGATAACGGTATCGTTAGCGTAAATATATTTTAATCAGACGCGCATCCGCAAGTGAGTCAAGACGACGAAACTTCCCTGTCGGATTCTAGCAATGATAATAGATTATTCACATGTCCTTGTCATCGCAGAGACCCGACAACGCTATAAAAATCATACTTCTCTCAGAGTGACAAGTAAAAGTGTCCCTGTTTGGCTACAGAGGTAAAATACAGCTTCCTGCTTGAAATAGACATCTTTATAGATATCCGGATTACGTAATATCCATACGTATATCTACATATCAGTACTTTGCCATCTGGGTATTCAATAAACATAAAAACACAGCTAGTTTAGTAATATACATATATAATAATATGAATAATCGCCCAATTAATTATACAGTAATAAAATCTCTAAACACACCTAATCCTATATGTGACAGGATAAAAAAAACCTGCCAGTACGATAAAACAGTTTTACTTGCTTGATTAAACACTTTAATTTTTACTTTCAATTATGATAATTCCCCCCATAAAATATCAATATTACTAGTTTAATTACTACTGCACTATATAATTACCGTGACGTAATATAATTATATTATATTACACATTCAAGTAGTAATTTTCTTGATTTCTCTTCTTGCAAAAGCTTAATTGAGAGTGGGTACAAAGGAAATCGCTTTTATAAATATTTAACAGGATGGTCCTATATTAAAGTTCAATAACCGCTGACTGTGACAACCAAAAGTTGTAAGCCCGCCTCCTATATATGGACGACATAAAACTCTACGCTGCCACACAAACACAGCTGAAAGAACTCTCCTCAAAATCACAGAAATATTCACCTTAGGATGTCAATATGGGAATTTGGTATAAGTAAATGCAAAGTGCTCCACATCAACAAAGGCCAATGGAAGTGCCACCATGAGACAGAAAACCATCAACAATGAAACGCTCGATACATGTTCGATAAAGAAACATACAAATATCTAGGCTTCCAACAAAGCACCAAACTCAACCACACTCACATCAAAACAGAGCTCAGAACCGAGATTCAAAAACAGACTGACGAAAACTTTTTGCAAACAAAAACTCAACTCTAAGAATCTCACTAAAGCCATCAACACGTTCTTCGCTATACCTATACTCACATATTCATTTGGTATCATCAAATGGTCACAAACAGACATAGAAAATATTCACATCCTTATACAATTCAATTCACCAAATACAGGAAATTACACCCAACGCATGTAAAGAAAGGACTTACCATCGAGAGGAAGGCAGGGAGAAGAGAGGAATTATAGACATCAGATCCATTACACACAAAACAAAATACAAGCACTTAGGAAATTCTTTCACAGCAAGCAAACCAGCCTCCACACAGCGACAGTGAAAGCAGACAAAAACTACACACCTCTCGACTTATCCCGGGGCAGACCACTCAGCAGACCACACACAGTCACACCCAATTACAACAGTAAAAGATGAAAACGTGGGTGAGAGAAAAACACTCCACGGGAAAAACACAGATTACCACATTGAACAAGACCACGTAAATTAAAAACAATCATACACCTGGTCACAGGATGGGGCAGCTATTTCCTGAAAAACAGAAGGCTTCTTACTTGCAATCCAGGATAAAGTCATATTAACCAGAAACTACCAAAAGCATATCACCAAAGACCGGACTATTGCAGATGTAGGCAAAATGCCACCAGCAGAAAGAAACGATCAAAACACATAACGAGCGGATGTAGAAATATTGGCGGGAACAGAGTACACAGCCAGGCATGATTCAGCTGCCAAAGTAGTTCACCAAGCACTAGCCACAACATGCAAACTCATAGAAAACACAGATCCCTACTACAAATACACGCCAACATCCATACTTGAAAATGAAGATTTATAAGGCTCTACTGGGACATCAGTATCCATACAGATAAAACAGTCTCCGCCAATAAACCCGATATTACTTTTTCAGTGCAAAAAAAGGAAAAGTCACCCTATCTAAATTGACATAGCTGTCTTCGAAAAAGTTCGTGGGCGTTGGGTTTTTACCGATAGATGGCGTCAATTGCAAATAACTTTAAGAAACACAGATCGCAGCGACACCACTAAACGCTCGTTGGAAAGGCGACACTGCGTCGAGCGATACTTTGAGTGTATAAACGTTTTGAAATTGATGCACTAGTTGGAAAGTTTTATTTATTTGCGTTTTTGAAAATGGAACAAAGTAAAGAAAAATTGCTATATTTTGCAATATTATTATGACAAAGGGGAAGCACGCTGCGCAGGCTTGTGAAAAAATTTGTGCTGTGTACGGTGAATGGTACTTTATCAAAATCGGCTGCGCGGACATGGTTCCGCTAGCTTTCCTTATTGGTAATTTTGATGTGAAAGATGAATCACGCTCTGGTCGTCCAATCACTGCACGAAAAGCGGATGAAAAATTCTTGAAAAAAGTCAGCAAGATAAGCATATCAGCAGTGTCGATATTGGTATGGAGCTAGGCATTGACCACAAAACGGTTTTGAACCATTACACAAAGCTGGCTACAAAAAGAAGCTCGATGTATGGATTGCCTCATGAGTTGAGCGCAAAAAAAACATGATAGACCGAATTAACATCTGCGATGCGCTGCTGAAATCGCAATGAAATCGATCCTTTCTGAAAAAGTGTCATAACCGGTCAAAAAAAATGGATCACGAACGACAATCGGAAGCGTATTAAAAAGATCGTGGGACAAGGGGATGGTGTGAAACCGTCCACCATAAGCTACTTCCAGTTGGTCAGACGATTGATTCTCAACTCTACTGTAGACAACTAGAGAGATTAGGCCCAGGCAATTGAAAGAAAACGGTCCCGAATTGATTAATAGGAAAGGTGTTGTCTTCCATCATGACAACGCTCCCCGACCACACACTTCCTTTAATGAACGTCAAAAATTGCGAGAACTATGGTTGGGAAGTGTTGATTGTATCACCGTATAGTCCCAGACATAGGCATGCCTCTGACTATCACGACTTGTTCCGATCTCTGCAGAACTCACTCGGAATGGAATTAAGACTGCTTCAAAAAAGAAGCCTGTGAAAACCACTTGATTCAGTTTTTTAAACCAGAAACCACAGAAGTTCTTCACGCGATGGCATCATGGTTCTACCCGAAGAAATGGCGAAATATTTCGATATAATGGCAGGCTCATATTTGGTTTTTAAATAAATTTATTATTCACATTTTAAAGAAAACAAGTTGAACTCTTTACTAAAAAAAACGCACGAACTTTTTCCCAGACCTGATAATATATAAAGTGTAATTTTGACGGCGCAGCAAGGTCTTGGAGCGTTTAAGCACATGGGTCTACAGGACGATTTTCCAAGGGCAAAAAATTCAAAATTTAGTGATATGGCGGCGTCAAAAATTTAAAGGCTGACTACGATAGATGAGTATCGTTAGTCTTGGTCTGCGTTCGAATGGTTACAACCTACATTTAAATTGGACGATCTTCAATGCAATAATAAGCCAAGCCTGTTTGAGATCAAATATGGTACTGGGGGGCCGGTTTTCAACATATGTTATGTTCACTGAAACGTGGGCTTTAACTTAAAAGTAATTATATATTAACTCTAGGGAAACCCAAAGAGCAGTGGGGAGTGGGGAATTGTAAAATATTAGACTCCAAGATCGTATTACTAACAGTGAGATACGAAGGAACGATCAAAAAGTGGACAGCTGTAATACAGAGTAGATGAATATTAGGGTGTATCATTTTAAGTGACAAAAGGGCAAACAGTTTATTGACTTTTCAACAACTATAAATACAGATTCCAAATATGTTTGAAAAAAGTGGTGAAAAGCGTTCTGATATTGCACAAGAGGATAATGAAACGTGCAAATGCTTTCCCTTGTTACTCAGAAAGGAAATGGAAGACAATTATTGTCATTGACAAAACATGTGCAGAGAACATCTGCCGATGACGTATAAGATAGAAAAAATTAGCATCGTCAAATTGTTAACAGACACGATCCTGTAAAAGAAAAAGCTGTCGAAGATGTGTCAGAAAAAACCAGCCAAAATATAACGGCGCGTACTAAAAGAAAATCTACCATCAACAGTTTTACTACGTCCGACGTTGCTTAAATTAGAAGAAATATGTTACAAATGCCCGTCGGAAAAAACACCCTGCAGTTGACCTCCCCGAAAGAGTATTGAAGATACTTTTAAAAATTCCTGGGAAGAAGATCAACATTGAAAACATTCTAAAAGTGGTACCGTTTTTTACCTTATTTAACAGTAGAAGTGACCATATATTTTGTATTTTGTTGTAAATGATTAAATATCGAATTTTGGAAAGGATCTTCGCGAGTTTAGTTAGAGCGGTACCTTTTAGATTATTGGCCCTCGAGTTTTTTTTGGGCAATTTATTACTATTTATAGGGGTACACAACAAAACGACATGTATATTCCATTAAATTTTTTTCGTTGTTGCCTGATAAACGGACGGCAACATACTTAAAATTATGTTAATTTTATTCCATAAACGCATATTTTTTAAATAGTAAGTTTGTGTCAACCTAGAAAGTTTGACCGAGTCACAGTGTGTCGACTAGTACAAGTTTAGGCCGGAACAAAATTTATAGTAGAGTTTTCACCGTATTTCAATTGTTTATGTTATTTTCTAGGCATAGTAAGTTATTTTAATCAGAAAATCCATCCGCGTTGGTTTGTTTTTAATGGCGTTGGCATAATTTTTTTTTCCCCCCTAAAATTAGTCAGCTACTCTAGACCTATTTAACGATAACTCTCGGAACAACGTTGTCAGATTTTTTATAAATAAAACATAAAAACAAATGAATTGCGTATCAACAATTTTTATATTAAAAGTTGATTGGAATATTATTTTATTCTATCTTTTAATCCATTTTGTGGAGTTATTTTAGAAAATTAATGGAGAGAAAAAAAATTTTTTTCGTGTAAAATTCATGTATTTTTTTCGTAAAAAAGCGCAAATAAACAAAAGAAAATCAAAATATTATACAGTTTGACTTCTGACAGCTGCGTATCTGGAAAGAAATAAATTAGAGGTATTAAATCATGGAAAATTCGTTAATAAAGTTTTGGGTTTTTATTCACAATTAACCGCAGGTACTCAATATCGATAAAATTTGTGTAACTACAGCCACCCTTGCATATCGCGGAAGGTTTTGCATCAGCTTTAGCGGTAGATAACGGAACATAAAGGGCTAAGGGTAATTTTTGTAATGGTTATTATAATTAAAAATTATAAAATACAGTGTCTTTCATTTAGGCTGCTGCATTTCGCTTAGGCGAGCCTGTATTCATCAATAAAACTTAAGGGGAACTAAAGAAAATGCGAAAAGATACACGTTTCCGTATATTCAGTGTTCTCAAATCTATCTCTGTTGTATGTGCTGTTCCCAGAACTTCCATCACATCCACATTTAACTAACAAGTGTCAACGATGACTTGTTGGGGAGGCACCACTGCTGATAACTGTCATTCTGTGCTAATACTATACGTTTCCATCCACTGTTTTAGTTAATAAGGAATTGCAATTTATTTCAGCACGAAGTTTCTGTTGTAAGCAATGTGCTCGCTCTGCAGGGTAGAACAGGCCTGTTTGGACTTTTTAACTAAAATTAAGACGGTAAACAACATTATGCCCCGCATTCAGGACCACTTACTTAGTTTTTTTGTAAGAATGCGTTGTTGACGTGGATCTTAAAGTAAGGGGCAAAGCTTCGTCACAACATAATTGCCTAATATATATCTATCCTTGGCTCTCACTAATATACGTCTCTAATCACATTGGCAATTTTTCCTTTCCCCTTCTGAACGCACAGCAATTATCGGCAGCAGTCAACCAATTCCTGACACTTCGGGATTCCTACGAGAATCCACGACGCGACCGATTCTCTTCGTCTTTTTTAACGACGCACGATTCCTCGAAATCTTTTTTTTGGCTGAGCCGAGCGAGGTCTTCCTTGCAGCGAGTCACATTCTTCTCACCTTGATGTTGAAGGTCTTGCTTGCGCCCCGCAAAAAAGAACTCGCAGTAAACACGTTTTTGTTGCTTCATCCAACCAATTTCTTATTTTTAATTAAAAAATCGCTCCTTTCGACTTTCCTAGAAGCCAACCATTTGGCACCAAACTATTAGACAAGTTGGATATCTTCAACTTTATTCTTTTTTTGGTGCTTTTCAGTAATACGGTCGACCAAAGTGAAGATTTTTGATAAGAAAGAAAGTGCATATACACGGTTGAGTTTTTGTTCAATCATTCACGTGTGTTTTCAAAACCACTTCCTCAAAAAAGGCTACCCCCTTGAAATAGAGTAAACGGTTCTGAAAAAAAGAAAAAAAAAAACATGTTGTTACTGAAATTGTGCTACAATATGTGTATATTTACGAAGAATAAAGATATTTTCCTGTGAAATATCTAAAAACTAGCCCGGATATGAGTGAATGTCGTATATTCGAACATTTCAAAGTTTTTTTTTAAAAAAAAACGCTAAAGATATATAGGTTATTGTAAAAAAATACTAAAAAAAATTCAAATTAAAGATTCTGATTA